>JAWWEE010000002.1:2348296-2384478 GCA_035221455.1 Xenops minutus
ATCTATCTATCTATCTATCTATCTATCTATCTATCTATCCATCCATCCATCCATCCATCCATCCATCCATCCATCCACCCAGGAAAAACTCCCCAAAAATGCACATTCATTCCCTCCCTGACCTCTTCTTTTCTCAGACTGTCACGTACAGGTATCTGGCCAGCTGGAAGCAAAGTTTTTTCCATGAGGGAACCCAAGATGGCTCCATAATGGCCAATTCCCATTTCCCATGGTGTGCCACCTTACAGTAAGGAAGCATCTTCACAGTGATGCTGCCCACAGAGCTGCTGGGGAGGGGAGGGTGGGAAAAAGAGGGTGAAAGGTGGTATCTGGGACCAGCAGCTACAGAGGACTCTGATCAGCTTGCAGGGTCTTTTTTTCCCCCATAATGATAGAGACAACTAACAATTGTGCCTTTTTGTTATCTGAATTGGTTTCCTTGATGAGCACATCCCTTCAAAACCCACTGCAATGTTAATTTCGTAAATGATCAAAAAGCTTCTAAACTAAGAAAATGCTGCACGCTCAGGGAAAGAGGAAAAGGGTTCAGAGGAATTGGAAATAACTTGTTATTCTTCAAGAATCTGGGACATCCTCCAAATGCTGTTATTTTTAAACAGCTTGTGTCTTATGCACATGGAGGTACATAAACAGTTGCAGAGCTAATAAGGTTGAATGACTCCAAAAGACCCCTTGTTTTGCCAGAGGCCTTGCAAAAATTTTAACTAACAGGTTTCACATACTCTGTTCAGGCTATTTCAGCTGTTACTATATTACACCTCTGCCTCAAGCAGACTCCAGTGAAGTTGCCTTTTTTTTTTTTTTTAACATGTATTTATGATGACCAAGGCAAATAAACTAATGTTGCCAATGGAAAATACAAGCAAGACACAGCTTTCACCTCAGCTTCCCTGCAGAGGCCCAAGTCAAAGATGTACCATCATAAATACACCCAGAAGAGGGGCTTTGGCACTTATGGCAGAACAGAACTGTTCACCTGCACAGCAAGAGGGGATGCAGTTTTTAAAAAAATCAGGGAACATGTTTGCAGGGCAATCTGCTGCACTGGGATACTTTGGTCCTCTCACGACCAAGATGGGCCTCCCTGTCAGTTCCACCTCTTCAAATCATCTTTATAGCCCTGTCCCTTTCCTTTGCCCCCAGACCTTCACAGAGACTTTGTTCACTTACGCTGAATCTTACCCATCCTGCTCTTTTAGCTCACATTTAGCATTTTCAGCAGAGCAGGTCTGCAGATCCTGCCCTGCTGCCCAGCCCTGACCCTGATGTAGCTGTGGTTTCCCCCTTGCTGCCCCAGGAGCATCCCCCAGACACACCATGCACGAGGCACTGTGGGGCACACACGCTCTGCACTGACTTCTCTGCCCAGGGAGCACAGCCAGTGGAAAGCACACTCAGCTCTGCTTTCTAAAGTGGAATCATATGCATCACTCTGGTTGTTATTAATATTTCATTAATTTAGCAGCTACAGTAGTTTTCCCTTGAGAGATCATTAATAAAATACCACCCAGATAAGGAAGATAACAGGCAGTGACCAAACTACAAAACAAGTTTAATTACGTTAGTGTTAGACCTTTGCAAGTGCCAGCTTTAAATAGAAGAATTCCATAAAATAAAGCTTTGGTGATGATGAGGTCTATTGCTCCCTGTGTCTTGGCACTTCAATCACTTCTCTGATTCCTCCCCCACTTCCTCTATTTTGTTTGGAAGAAGAATGATGTTAATGTAGATGTTAATGGAAGGTTGCTGGGAGCACTGGAGCAAAAATTCCCTGGCACAAATCATCAAGAGTGGAGTCACTTCACCAATATGCAAACCTCACCTTGAATTCAATGCTGCACAACGCTGCACAAAGTGGCAGCTCTCTCATGGATTAACAAAAAGATGAGATTATTCTATTTAAATTCTTTTGAGGACAAAATATAAATTTTGTCAATACCTAGTATATGAGCCTTAAAAGTAACCCAAGGAAAAAAGGAGCAAATAACATTTTTGAGGTCTTCTAACAGAAATTACACAGCAACTAAGTAATTAATGAGCATGAGCTACCCAAAAAAAACCAAACAAACAAACAAACAAAAAAACCCCACACAAACAAACACTAGAGGAAAGGGATGAAACAGGAGGAAGAAGAAAACTTAATGTTTCCTTTAAATATATGTACATAGTGGCAGTGCTACACCCAATGTCCAATCCATAGGACATACCTGATGCTCCTGGCAGGCTTTGGACTATCACACATGCAAATACTGAGTTGTTCCCATGGATCCAGTGAAGCTTTTACAGAAATGCTTCAACACCCTCCTGTTTATCTGCAGAGGATTTTTTCAAGTCTGCCCCCCCCAGCGTGCTCTCTCCAGCTGCGGACTTATTTAATACAAATTAATTAATATTTATTTAATACAGAAGTACTTACATAACCTGTATTATTTCTATGGCTCTCCTATGAATATTTTCACATATCATGTTTTGGAGTTGTATCCACTTTAGAGTACCCAAAATCGTATGGGCCTTTGTCAAAAAACAAGCTATGTAGTACCTGCATTTAAAAATTAATTCAGATAACAATGATTGGAAATCAGATCTAATAATGACTTTTACACTAATTACTTTTAAAGTTAAATAGGAATTTTTGTGAGCATCCATTAAAGTACATGCCACGTGCATGTGTATGTGTGTGTGTGTGCACACTTGGATACAGATGAAGTTTATTTTATAGAAATTTCTACTGAAACTACAACAGAAATAAACATGTAATGTTGAGCCCAAATCATGCCTGCCTTCATTCCTGTACAAAAAAAAAAAAAAAGTGCATACACAGACGTGTATCTCTTAAAATTTCTTTCCTGTTGACAGCGTTTTCCATTAATTAATTAATTAATTAATTCCAGCCTGGAATTAATTTACTGCACAGTAGGCCCTACCAAACTGAATTCTTTTTAAGCCTAGAAATGCAGTAAACTTGTTACATGGAGAAGCAGCTGTAAGGTAAGCACTTCTGCCAAGACAGAAAGTCAGTCAATAAGTGATTCTTTGATGGTTCACTAAAAAAGCTGAATCTTTAGTGACAGAATGGTGAAACCATTTTGAAAATGTACAGATTTAAAATAAGACCGCTAGAACACAGAACAATAAGAGACTGACACATGAAATAAAGAAATAATTGTTGTAATCTGCTCTAATGCTTAGTGTGACTTTGATCATCTTCAATAACTCTTACAATGCACAGCAAAATCAGTTCCAAAACATATTTGCCTACAGGAACTTCTTGACAGTGCTCAAGATACATTTCCTGAGTCCCACCAAAATGAATAAACAATTTAAACAAGATGGCAGGCAAACATGGCACCAATGAGGTGCACACACACTGCAAGGAATTCTCTTTGCAAAAGTGACACTAAACTTCTGCATAACTAAAAGAAGACAAACTGTGGGGCTGCAAAGTGCTGAACCCCCCCCAGAGAACCAACAGTCTACACATAAATGTGGATGATGATTAAGTGAGCAGCTTTCACAATGCCAAAGCTGTCACAGCGTGGAGAAGCGAGGCTGTGTGTGCACAGGAGCCTGCAGGGAGCTGTGCTCTCCCAACATGTGCCCAGCACTGCGGCTCTGGTCACAGCTTTGGCCAAAACGGCTCATAAGGGCTGAGTCTGCTACCAGTAGAATCCTGGAGTACTGTGCCCAGTTTTAGTGGCAAAGCCTCAATGGAATGAACTGAATAAGGTTCCAAAATAAGCCGAAATTACTATAAATTGTAATTTATAGTGAAAGGCTTATGAATCTTCATCTATTTTCTTTTCTGAAATATCTCTATTTCAGAAAAGAAAGTGCTGACTTTATCACAATCATCACATACCAACACAGGGAACAGACACTGGATAGGAAAAGGCTTTTCAGTCTAGCAGACAAATATCCTGAACATGACAAGTAAGAGCATAGGAATTCAAGGAAAAATACTCCATGTGCTCTGAATGGGAAAAGGTACCAGCCAAGCCAGCAAATAGGCAGAGCTGAGGCAAAGCTCCTCTGTGGAAGCCTTCCTGCAAAAAGCAGGCAGGTCATTGCCAGAATATACAAATCAATGGCCATTTTCGGGCTGATCACGTAAGAGATGTAACCATATAATTACATACCCTTTTCAGGCTTTACAATGACATGACCTTTGGAAAATGTGGGATCAATTGAGGCTTAGTCCTCTAACAGCCTGAGCATTTGCAATAAAATATGCAAATAATAACATGAAAACCTATGGGCCTATTCCTGGAGGCAAACTCTACTAGACTGGACTCAGACTGTGAAGGGCAGGCTGAGTTTAGCACCTACACAGCCCCACACTATAATGGGCTGAGTTTTCAGCAGGGAGCTGGTGGCATTTTCACCAAGGACTTCAGTGGAGAAAAATCGTGCCAGTAAACCACTAACACTGGTTGGTTTAGAAAATCCTGCCCTAGGTGCATGAACATTCATTTGTTTCATCCCACTTTTACTATGTAATATGCCTTAAAACATTGCCTTGGGGAGCCTGAAAATGTATTAAAGTGGTTACACAGAAATTCATGCAAATTGCTATGTTTATTTTGAAATTACTTAATTCTACAAAACGCCTGCAAGTTTTTAGTGTCCTGTTCTGAGCTGGCTCTTGAAACACTCCTCCAGAGGTGTGAGGAAGGAAAGGTGGAACAGCCCTGCCAGGCTGTCTGTTGCACAACGTCACAGAAGCACAAAAAGAAGGAAACCTCCATCTTCAAAGAAGCCCTAAGCCCCTCCAGGGGACAGGAAGCAGTGTCTGCTCATGAGGGTCCAGAAGCACTTGAGAAATGACGAGGATCAGTATGGGATGCTGGGAGCAGAAGCACACAGGGCTCAGTGACCCTGCTGTCCTCACACAACCTCCCCCCAGTGCACTGGCACAGTGTCTCAAACAGCAGCAATTTCTTTTTCTGCACCTCTTTCCATTAATGTCCTAATTCCTCTGGAAAACCAGATTCACCATTTGCCTATTTGGACTGGAAGTCAGTGAATAACAGAAGTTTGCTCCTCTGCTTTCCTCAAACCAGGTTTCATAGCCACTCCACAACAGTACCCAAGAAGCTTGTTAATATAGCGCAATGAGATCTACCAGTACAAAATTTGTTGCCTTTTCTGATACAAAATATTTCCTGTTTACACATCATAATTCTCACTCCCTGGACATCCTTTCGAAGGTTCCTCCTGGTTTCAGACAAGTTTGCTGTTAGCCATTGTTCATCCAAAGGTGGCCTGTTCTAGGAGAGCAGTGAAGCAGCATGGAAAGAGGACGAGAGTCCTTGCTGCAGCACAGAGAGGCCATGGAACTCCTAAGGGAATGCCACTCACTCAGAGGGGAGGGAAAGTGCTTAACTACTCTAAGGGAAGGAGAAGGAATGAATGAGGATACCCCAGTCTGCTGCAATCCTGAATGATTTGTCCTAATCAGTGGGAGAGGCTCCACACTCAGCAGCTCACACTCAGAGACCAGTGGACAAAGTGATTCCCTTTGGCTGAATTTCTATAAAGCCCAGATTCTGACTAACAGTGGCTAAATGATAAATTCACCATTATCATTCACGATTATTACTTAGTCATGATTGCCTTGGTGAAAAAGACCTCAAGATTCTAAAAAGCATCTACATGCTTTGAATAAATGGGTTAAGAATAGAGCAGTAATATTGAGCAGCACATTAAAGCAGATGGGCACCGTGGAAAAAGCTTCCAGCCTTAATTAGTAAGGAAAACAGTGACCAGTTTTCAATTTAAAAAATATACACTGTAATAATTTACAGGACACAGAGCATACCATGGCCTAAGTAAACTCCAGGTCTGGATGACTGTGAACCACCAGTACAGTATGTCTTGCTAATGTTCAGAGTATGCTTTAAATATGCTAAATGTGACCCTAAAAGGATTCTAAAAGCCTTACATTAGCATAACCTGGATGATCTTTGTATATACAATTAGTGCAAGACAAGCAGAGATTCGCCATCTTGGCCTAATTAAAAATGAATAGTGTAGCATACTGACTTAACAAAAGTAATTTTTTCATCTCAAGTCACTTGTTTACTCCTTTTGCTGGAGCCAGCAAATAGTTGAAGTGAACTCCCTTTAGTAGCCCATAGATTTGGGATGCTAGATTTTCATCTCAATCTACATACTTTGCTAAAACTTTTCCTTTGTGTGTGTGTATATAGATATATATACATATTTATATATATACATAAAATTACTTCCAGTGGGGACAATCTTTAGGCCACTTATCAGATACCTTCTAGTGCTTGCAGCACTCAGGAAAGAGGAAGTCTTCCTCAGACAAGGATCACTACTTGGTCCATCCCAGAGGAGGCATAAATTATCACCCCAAAGTGTCCAGGCACCCTTATAAATGGAAATCAAATTGCATGTGACTGTCAAAAGCAATTTATGCCAAGTTATGTAGATGCAGTTTCTCCAGCCAGTGCAAATAAGAATCTTTACTTATGGTGACCAAGCACAACTTTGTACTTACGCAATTCCTTCAACTTCCAATCTGCTAAATCTGCTAGTCCATATGGTAGGAAAACCCCAAGAAGCTGTTGTGGGTGTCCCGTTTCTCACTATGTGTTAACTACAGCAACAGGAGGAACTGCAGGGAAGCACCACGGAAGAACAACCAGTTTGCCTGTCCATTTCCCCAGATGCACAAAAAAATGGAGTGAGGATCACCTCTCAAGCTCCAGTTTAGCTTCAGATCTACCACGTGGTCCCTAGCCACAGACAGGTGGTAAAATCAGGTCTCTAATTTGCCATGGTGACATTCCCCTTCTCTCCACAACTTTGTGCTGTCCCCAAACTATTCTTTTTATTGAATTATAAATCCATAAAGCTGAGAGAAATTTGTAACCGTTTCATCTCCATTTATCTTTTCCTCTACTTTTTCAACACACAGCCATTCACTGTCATGTTCAGTACACACTTGTGGTTTAAACCTCTGCCCTTACAAAACAGTTGGCATGGTTGTGCATTTTGTTGTTCTTAAATAGAGCCTCTGTGCAGAGGTACATCATTTTCATAGACGTCTTATTACACTCTGGCGCTTTGCATAACCTTTTTCAAGTTCCGTTCATTTGAAAGGCAGTGTCTTCACTTGTATTAAATATCTAGTGATTCGAAGTAAAACACTGGGATGAATGCTGACAGGCAACATAACAGAAAAACATGCTGTCACAAACTCATCATTAAATTGCTATTATATACAAGTCTGGTTAATCAAAAGCAAGTCACCAGTTCTTGCCAAGCGACTTCTTTGCCTCTGTGCTAAGAACAGTAAAAGCTCATGTTGACCATGTGTGTAATTCAGGTCTGGCTGTACTTGCTGACCTGCTCACAAGGTGTAACTTTTCTGTTGCAAATTAAGCTTTCAGGGATATTCTAAAACCAGATCTCGGGATTCTCACATATCAAAGCTAGCTGAGGATGAACTGCTCCCTTCACAGGTCAGAACTGTCAGACACAGAAATCACAGACAGCTATAATCTTCAACCCCTGGCACAGAAAACCACCTTTTCAATTCCCACTAAAAGTACTACTTCTTGCTGGTATGCCAGAAGTGTCTCTGGTAAATTACAGTGGCTTGCTTACATTGATCTGCTTTCTATTCTGCTTTAAAATAATAACTTGCTGGGTTCCAATGGGAAAATAACACCTTAAAGGGCTCAATCCTGCTCAACTAAGGTGAAATGCACATTGGATTCAGAACACCTGTAATAATTAGATTCATATTCTACCTGGAGACATATGTATGGGTACCTTAGCTTTTTGTAGTTTCAAGCCTAAAAACCTGCCAGGCTCCCTTCATGTTGCATAAACATGCCCTTCAGTTCCACTTCACTTACACTCAAGCACCTTCCCATACTCACATGGTTTTACAATGGCAGCTGATGCCACTTTCAGACTCAAACCCATACCTAATCCAGCCTTACATGCATATATATAGGTCTCTAGTTTACTTAAAATTAGACATCCAGATCTCAACTTCTTGGGTATACCGAGACACTGGCACAGAGATACAGAAAACAAGAAGTCTAGCTCTTCCCACTGTGGTGTGCAACTATTGCAAGCAGTGAGCAGATGCACCACCATCACAGGCAGTGACCAAGGGAACCAGGTGTTTACTGACCTTACACATTTTCCAGAGTCTGTTTTTGATATTTGTACATAAACCAGCAGCACTTGATATGAAATATAAAGAATAACCCAACACATGTGATGAGGAGTAGGAAAGGCAGTGCATTTTCTGCAAACATCATCAACCCCACCCCCAAGGAATGAACTGCTTTGAAGTAAGTGAGAAAGCTGGGGAGATTTGTGGAGATTTTTTTTTCCCTTCTTTCTCCCTGACACGGTGAGTTTGGTTTGGCTGGTTTGAATGTAACAGAACCTGTCAATGAACTACAAAACTGCTGTTCACACTAGGATTGCCTGATAAGTCATTAGGTGTAACATGTCATGAGCGGTAAGCTGTAGACACAAACTACGAGCAAGAAGTACACTCCGAGGTGGCAGGGATGTCCATGCAGCATGACCATGCTGCACTAGCTCCAGCTGGCCTTGGAGGAACTCCCTGTGCTGATCTGTGCAGCCTTGACTTTGGTGAGCATGGGTTTGTGTGAGCTGTCCCTTCCCTGGTCTGCTGTGGTTCAGCCTGTGCTCCAGAAGGTGCTGCTCTTGCCCGTGGCTCCTGTCTCAGCAGTGCCCGGGGTCACCAACCTGACCGCCAGCAGCCACAAGTGTCCTTGGGCTGAAAGTGAGGTCGAAAACTAAATGCCTGTGAAGAGTGAGAATTCCTGAAAAAGGCCCTTCTCTTTGCTTAGTGCTCTTGTTAAGTGGTATCTATTTCTGGACAGATTACAAACACTGAAAACAGTTGTTGCCACTTTCAAAAATAGCCCTGGAGGAAGGCTTAACTGTTCCCTGACCAGCAACAAATTGTAAATGCTATTCCTAGATCAAAAAGGCAATCATTTAGCAGATCCTATAAAGGAATGAAGGGATCAGGAACATCTCCATGTGACACAACTTCAGAAGTTCTTTACCCCAACTAACCCTGAGTCTGTACCCAAGTAACTATGCCAGTGTTGGAGTCCTGGAATCAAATCCCAGATTATTACAATGCCATAACACCACCTACTGTAGTAGTCCACTACTCACACTTCAGGTATTTATAGCCCTGCAAAAACAGTAGAAAAACATCCTTGTGTTTGAAGCCCAAAGGAACTTGCATTCACCCTGTATTTAACTTTGCAGCTCATTTAAGCTGTGCCTTTTACATCAATCATTTGTTTGTATTCCCTGTTTACAAACAGAAGGCATTATCTGCTTTAAAAACTAAAGCTTAGTGGAGCTGCACCACGTCCCATTTAGCAAGGGCAGCATCCTGACTGATGGTTTGTATACACGTTGTGCTAGCACCATCTAAGGTATGAATTTAAGGTGGTGCAATCAAACCAGAGCAGCATGTCTTGAGATGGTCTTACACAGGTATAAATGTAGTGTCTTACACTATCTATTTGAGAAATCAGGAAAAGTTTTCATCTGGTAATTAAACCCCTCTCCTACTGAAATTTAAATGATCATACAAGCCTTATGTGATTACAGCTCAAATAATTTAAAAGCTTTTCCAAGTCACACTGGTCACTGTTCAAAAATCTTATTTCTGAGCTCAGCGTCAAGCCCTCAGATCACATTTACAGCCAAGCTGCACACTGTGTACAGTTACACACACAAGTGCATCCGCCCAGGGTGAGAACTCAAAGGAAGCATCTCCCAGCCTCTCACTCCTGAAATTCCTGTTAGACTCTCATGGTGCCACTTGACCAAACAGTCAAACCCAATTCCCTTCAGCTTGTTGTGTGAGCAACCTGAGCCTGTGTCTACAAGCAAACACTCCATCTTCTCTGCCTCTCTGACTCTTCATGTTAAATATAAGGGAAGTGCACACACTGAGGGACTATTCAAAATACCTTTCCAGGAATAGTCTCAAACAAATGCTTCCCTTCCTCTGATCAGATTTTAGAAAGGCCTTTTTGAACTATGGGGTACAGAAGCTTAGTCCTGTCTAACACCAAGGAAGGCACAGCTTCATGGCATGTGGAGTGGCTGGCAGGGGCATTGTGCAGCTGTCACATCCATTCCTAGACACATCCAACCCATATGCTCCCATCCCAGCCCCACACAGCACCCAGAAACCTGGGGGAAGCAGCTTCCTCAGGAGAGAAATTATGACAAAGTTAGCAGCAACTGTCAGCAGAAAGTGATGGGGACACCAGGTAGCTGTAGGGCACTCCAGCTCTGGAAGCTTCAGGTAGAAACCCTTTCTGAGCAGAACTTTATCGTGCATGTCATATAGCTATATTTTCAGAAATAATACATACATAAAAGGGGAAGTACTGCATATAAAGCATATGTATGTTTTTAATAAATACACATCTTTTAATTTAAGTCTGACCAGTAAAAAGAAAAACTTTAAAGCAAACCCCACGGCTTTAGGCTGTCCGTGTGTAGGCACATGTGCACAAACCTTTCCTTTAGGCAAATGCTCATCTGACAATTCATGCCGTAATAATGAACAATTTTCAGGGAGCAGAGAACTGAAGGATGTGATGTTGCAAAAGGAAATCCCTCATCTTCATTTTAAATCATTGTTTTGTCATGGGAAATGTAAAACAAACTAAAAATTAAAATATATCATAGACTGATGATGAAAGGTGTCATCCAAAACCAATGAAAGAGGCCAATGGATTTAATTTTGTTTTGGCTTATCTCAGATGTGTCACTTTGATTCAGGACAAACTGCCTTGCCACAAACAAAGGACCAGAGGGTAAGTTGAGTGCAGAGGGAGCAGACGGGGCAATGGTGGTGCTACCAGCCCAGCCCAGGTCTCATGGAAGGAAGTTCCAACTGCATTTGAGCCATTCGTAGGCAAGACTTGCTGCCAAATGAGGAGGTTCCTGACACAAAACCTGACCCAGCTCAAACTGGTTTCTCTAAAGGAAATCAGCTGTAAGTGCAGCAACCTGTAAGGTAAAGAGCTCCTACGTATGCCAGGACACAATCCCAAAGACTGCTGGAACATAAAGAACCCTATACAGAGCAGGGGGAAGTTTAAAGTAAAGGATGCAAATAATCTTGAAAGTGAGGAAGTCCTTCGAACACTGGAATGCTGTGGGCAACCAGATACAGCTTTACTACACTAAACACAGAAACAGTCTAGAATTGTGTCTGCCTAAAACAGTATTAGAAGAAAAACAAATCTGTGACCACAAAATGCCTCCTCCATTCTCTATATCCACACAATGCCAGGCCAGAAGCATGAAAGCAGTCTGCTTTATACTCCTGAATGCAAGGTGAAAAGCAAGTTCCTCTTGAACATGAATTCTGTAATCAGTAATGATAATGAAATATTGAGGTGAGGCTCATTCCTTATTCTAGAAAGACTGTCAGGGACTGTCACTGCCTTCCTCCTGCCAAAGGCAAGCATTGTCCCATTCCAGAAGCTCACAGGTGGACAGCAGTGAGAAATTGCCTTTTCAGAGCACAGGAGAAAAGAGAAAGGAATCTCTCTGCCAGTGGAAGGATAGTGCTACAAGTGTCTGAAACTGCAACACAAGCAAGTGAATTCAATTTCTTCTGAGCAGCTTCAGTGCTATTCTGGGACGGAGCAAACTTCTCAGTGGTGGCGACATGCAGGAAATTATTTTCATGGCAGTAATCTGAGCAGAATATCTCAGTAAGGATGTTACTTTTGTCCCTCTTTTGAACATAAGTCCATATTCTGAGATACCAGCATGAAAATACATTAGGTGGGGCCACAGGACAATACTGGATTGAACTAGTTTTGAGCTCTTTAACAAAACAGTATTTTTTTCCTTTGGTAATTGAGGAAGCTTTTGTATACTGCTGCATATTTTGAAGACAGCTCTTATAGACACGTGCCACTTAATGGCTCTGCAGAAATAAGCAAGGCAAAATGAATCCAGGAGTACCCTAAAGGAAACATACCACTGTCATTAAATACTTGCCCTACAGGAGGGTGGGCAGGGCTCATGTGAGGCTGGTACCCATGTCTGCATAAGTACCTTGCAGGAAAATTGCTTTCAGTCACTTACAGGCTAAATTTACTCTACTGGCTGAACAAGGCTGGACAGCATAATGCACAATAAAGAGGTGCAACTCAACAGAGGTCATACTGGAATGGGGTGCTTGTACCCACAGCCACATCTCCAGAGCCTCAGGCCAGTGTCAGCTGTCTGGAAGATTCTCCCTGACACATTTGATTGCAACCCTCTGCAGCATTTTTGACTGCAGGTGAGATGAAACGTCAAAGCTCTCTGAAGTGGCTATGAGCATATATTCAAGCTTATTGAGCCATAAATCCAGGAAGCAATGTGTTCAGGTGATTTCCAAGTTCACCTAAGTTTTATGAAACCTATTTTTTAGCCAAACAACTGCAAATGAGCAATGCCTGGTGACATTTTATTACATTTTCCCTTATTATGCCTCAGTGGTAAATTGGTCTTTCCAATCAGTGTTGCAGTATCAGAGAGACTGTTACAGACAGTCACCAAAGGATAGAGATAGGAGATTCTGCTGTCTCTGAAAAATAGGCTCCTTTTTATTTTTCAGTCTAGCTTAGAGTCCTGATTAAAATAACAAACCAATACAATGATCAATTAAGACAGTGGAGAAGCAGGTATGCCTGTCAAAACTAGCAGCCATGCTATAGGAATAAATCAAAGTAACAGCAGCACTAAGAAAGAAGCAGTTTACATTCAATGTTATATACCAAGTATTGTTGACATTCATGTTTTACAGTGATGCTATTAAGCATATTTACATCATACTAATGAGGAAGAGCAGACCATCAAGCATTTTTCTCTTCCAATTACATTCAGCATCAACATTAATACTTGATAGATTATTTTACAATTACCCCGTATGACAGAAGAGTATCCACCCATGGAAATACCCATGTTTTCATGATGTGATTAATGGAGAGCAACTTTATAAAGTTTTCAAAAGCTGATGAAGAAAACTGGAGGTTAAAAGCAAGGGTGTTTATATTTTCTTCCTATAGATTTTGGGTAATAGTGTTGTAAGCATAACTGACCAAGGAAACTGTCAGAGGAATACGCCTTTTATTTCAATTTCTTTGAGATCACCACGGGGTCACCCACTTTGCCACTTGCAATTTCTGTGGGTCTGCTTAATGAATACCAGAAACCCATTGTCGTGTCCTCCTTCTCTCTCACACATTACTTATGAGTTGGCAGGCACAGTTAACCATTTGGAAAGCATGCCTAGTGTGAGGTTAGCAGCTCATTAAATGCTGCTCCTCAGAACTAATTAACTCATGTTATCTGAATTCTACATTGCAAGTGACTGGCAAAGCTCAGACTTCCCTGTTGCATTCCCTGGCCATCACACAGCATGGTGAACTACAGTGATTAACATGAAAACGCATGCTAATTCTGTTGATATTTGATATAGAGCAGTGTTGCCTCAAAGTGGTTGTCAAAACCATGTTTGCTGATAGTAAACAGTTCCTATGCGAGTGAACATGGCAGCCTGCAGCCTTGGTGTTTATCATATTACAGTGTTAGGGGCTCTCAACTCGGAATATCCATGGTGGGAAATTGAGCCATCATTTTTGGATACTAACAGTAGACGATGTCATTGCATTTTGGTAGAAGTTTAGGTTGCATGAGAAATAAAATCTAGACATGCAACCCTTTTTTTAAAGCAGCAACTGAAAGGAAGTGCTTAAAAGGGCACATTTAGGCATCAAAATAACAGACATGTTCAAACAACTGTATACTTGAAAGGTTTAGAAACAAATAAAACACTCTAGGACCTAATACTGCAAATGTTTATATACATGTTTCTCTAATTGGGAAATTAGTACCTAATACTGCAAATGTATATACATTTCTCTAATTGGGAAATTAGTAATTTACTAATTACTATTTTATGTCAGTGTTTCACTGTCAGGATTTAAGTTTTCTACACCCCAGGCCCATAGCCTGTTGAAATATTCCCAAGCAAATAAAACAAAGCAAAAGTACGCTAGTTACTCTGGGGATGGCTCTATGCCCTGTGTACAAATCAAAGGCCCACCTTCTTCCAGCCTGTATTTGTTAAAACGTTCCAAGGAGATTCAGTATTGTTTTCAGCAAACTACATGAAGAATGAACATATTTGATTCCTGAAACATCTATTTGGGACAGAGCCACCAAGGAGAAGGATGGCACACAGAACTGCAGGTCAGAAGATCAGAAAAGAAGAGTTCCCAAAAGAGGACATTTGACCTCTCCAGGACATTTGACAGAACAAAGTCAGGGAGGAACTGCTGACTACCCTGATATCCTCTAAACACACACTGTACATACACATACAGTGAGGTTTGATCTGTTTGTGTCAGTCATCCAATGAGAGCAGAACTGGCACAGCAACAGAGGAGCAGAAGGCAGCACAGACCTTGAAAAGCCTGAAAGAAAACTCACAAAAGGCACAAAGTCTGCCATCCATTTTATGTGCTTCATCAGTTCACTGACTTTCGTGTACGCTCTTCTTCACCTGGGCCCTGAAAGGAGCTCAAATATTATTCTTTACCAATAGCCAAACAGTTATCAAAATTAGGAAATTAAAGTTTTTCATAAAGCAGGCACCCTAGGAAGTCTATCCTATCCCATCTCATTATTCTCCCTGATCCTCAATAACTAGTCCTGAACACAGTGCTGCTTTGCAGAGCTTATTGCTCTGGTGTCACCCCAAAGCAACCAGCCTATGGCTTTCAGGTGCTCTGTGATTTTCAATTGTAATAAGAGAGTCCTTTCTGGTATTCTTGTGTTGCTAAGGAATACTCAGTTCTATCCCAGCCTGAAGTTTCTTACCACAATCATATATTCCCTTGGACGAATACATTAATTAAAATGTCACTGTGCCATTTCTTTCTGCATGAGACATGGTTTTCATTTTAAGAATGCAGCAACAAGGTGGAAGAAATGCATAAATGGTCTGTGGGAAGATAAGAGCATTACTAATTACATCTTCCACCTGCCTGCAATCCTGTGATACTACTGAAATGTAAGCGTGAGATCCAACACAAGAAACAGGCTGCCAATGCCCAGCACTGCTCAGCTCCCCCTGTTCCAGTAGAACCAATTTGGATGACTTTAATAGTTGTTCGTGCCTTTCAGCTCTCAGTCACAAGGCTTGGACAGAAGACAAAGATTGATTTAATGGAGAATGAATGTAATGCTCTGCAAGTAGCTTAGACTGCACCAATTAATCAATTACCCAAGTACATTCCACTTTAATACATTCATTACTATTCTAATCTTTAATCAGCTGCTTGTTCCACATCCTATGAGGTTCCTGCATTTGTCTGTAAAGAACAATATCCACTTTGCCAAGGAAAAACACCACTTCCAGTGCCAAACATGAAAAATCGGAATTGTGTTTGCCACTGTATAATGTGAACAATCCTGTAACTAACAACTTCCAGGCCAGGCCGGCACTTGTTGTGGCTTTGTTTGATAGACCCGTTAAAAATATTTACTGAAGATTAGTAGCAGAAACTGATCTGAAGAATGTTTTTACCTTCATGTCCCAGCTTGGCACATGCAACTGAAACTGATACAAGCAGCTACTGAATTTCCTAGAGTCAGAAGTCTTTCAAGCTGTGATTTATTTTTACGTTTTTAAAAGAAGGAATAAAGTATGCAAACTGTTTGCAGCACCTCCGAGCCTTTAGCTGTATTGCTTCCTTCTCTCCCCCTTCTTCTAGTTCTAGTGCAGGGCAACTCCATATCCAGAGGATACGGCCACTTTAAACCTGGAAAACCTCTTCCTTGGCTTTAATGGGTGTCAGAGCATGTCCATAACCCTATGCTTTAATTTTGTGATTCAATAAATCTATAAAGTGAGTGACCTGTATGTGACTTCTACAGTCCCTTTGCCCACATAGGAATTCCATCTATTTGTTCCCATATAGGAGAGTTTCTGCCAGAAAGTACTCTGAACCCCCAGCACCAGTCAGGGGCTCAGAAAGGTCTTTCTGTAAGACCCCCTCTCCATCAGTGTTCCATGAAGGAGCCCTGGTGACCAGAGGGTGGGGTGGGGGAGAAAAAGTGAGATCTCCGATTGAAGGGAAAAGGGAATCCAAAATTACCTGCATTAGTGAAAGAAATGTGCTTGTTGATAACAAGCATAGTGCTGGATGGGTGTACATACTTCACTATCAGGCCTTTCATCAAGAGCCAGAGGATTTATTCTTCAGGCATGAGAGATGGAACAGCTTAAAATGGTCAGTGACCACAGAAAGGATTAGCACATTATTATCTCTTTAATCCACAACATTTACTTTTTCAGGATTTATTGGAGCTAATACAAAAGTGATTAGTGTTCTGGTTTTGCCAAAGTAAGAGGTTGTTTACAACTCCATTCCCACACGTGGCCTGTAATAAATGGACAGCACTGGCTGAAAAGTGGCCAGCAACAGAAAATTTCATCATCTACACTGTATTCATAGAAATAGAAATGATTTGTGCCAATAAGCCAAATAAGTCCCAATGAAGGCCTTCAAAAAGTAAAGTATGTTACATTATCCCATCCTGCAAGCACACGGTAAAAGGTGGTGTGGAAAATTCTTCAGCTTTCTGGCCTTTGCTAGATGTGCTATTTTTACAAATGTGGGATATGCCAGGCCCCAGCATTCCAGGATCTCAGTCAGCCCCTGAGACATCATGACTAAAAAATGCTGAGATGTTAAAAATAACATTATTTTTGGTATGTGCAGTCCAGCTTATGAGAATTCAGGATTTATATTTTTCACTTTTGCTCCACACTTGTGATGGCTGGAAATGGATTTATTTGTTTTTAAATGGAAGGCGAAATTCTCAGGCTATCAGAAAACCTGAGCACCTACGGTTTTCAGAAGAATCCTCAAACTGACTTTCACAAACCTGTCTATGTAATTTAAGATGTTCAGTCTCTTTTTTCAGAATAGCATGGGAACCTGAGACTTCAGGATTGTGTCATGCCCTTTCCAAATTGGACTTGTGTTCCTAGAATGCATACCATTTTAGAAGGTCCTTAGATGGCTAACTCCTACTAGTTTGAGTTAGATGCTTTCTCTGTTTTTAAACATGTGGCCATCACTACCTTTTGAAAAATAGGGCTTATAATTTTAGATCTTTGGCTTTTGAAAGTCATACTTGAAATATTGCCACATTAGCAAAAGAGCAGAAGAAAACTGGTAAGCTGAAGGGATCAACAGACAGACATGCACAAATAACTAACAAATCAGAAAACTTACCTTTTCCCATCCTCTTTCTTACACTGATTAAGTATGTTTCTGTATCTGGAGCAGATTTGAAGAAGTACAATTTGTTACACATTAGGACATTTTTAGCTTTTCAAAGGCAGAGACATAGGAATTCCCTTCAGTCTAGCAAAGAGCATGAAGTTGTACAAGGCAAATAGCACAGCTTACCCCTACCAACCCTAGGCTGTGACAGCTTTGTCTGGCAGTCCTCTTTGATCTGGAACAAGACACAAGCAAGCAAACACACACAGCATCCAGGCAAGATTCTTATTCCACTTGGTATTTGAAAACATACCCCAGGCCTTATGGTATTTACAATGAATATCTCTACTAAATCTCTCCAGCATCTAAATGTTCCTTTCTGAAGAAAGATGCTAAAATCGAAGGAGAAGAAACTTAACTGTGGGTTGATTTTATCAGTTCATTCACCATGAGGCTGAAAGAAAAACAGACAGACTGGTGAGAGTTTTCTTTTTGTCCACAGTTTGGACTGCAGATCAAACATGAATTGCTACAGAAATCTGAAGCGGATTAGGATTTCAGAATGTCTGTTTTCATTTAAAGGTTACCCCTGTATTGCAACCACAGTATCTCAAGTAGATGTTCTGGGCTGGCTTCAGACCACTTAGATCTTGCACTGTGCACAGTGTGACTTTGGGAGCAGGGAGAACATTTTTGGCCTTCAGCCCAAAGGTTTCCTTAGTGTCTGTGGAAGCCTTTGTGGCCTGTGCTGGGTTCCCTCACTGCACTGCCAAAGGCAGCTGAGGCAGGCAGGCAGCTGGGGTTCCAATTCCTGGCTTCTGCAGGGCACACCTGCACTCCAGCACTTGTGCACTCCAGCACCTGTGCACTCCAGGCAGAGCACACAGACACCTTGTACCCTCAGGTTACAGAATTTCCTACATTCTTCACATGCTGAGATTGCCACTCTCACCTTTCCCTTGGCCTGGTGTGAGACCCCAAAGGGAAGGAACTCCCTTGAGCTGGGCACCTGCCAGTTCAGCCCACTCTACAGGGCCAGCAGAGGGGCCAGGGAAATGCTGGAGCTGTTCCTGTAAAGTCACAAAGGATTTCAACTATATCTAAATTAGTTGTTACTCTCCTTCCATTCCTTGTATTCATTTCATACTTGCATCTCAGTTTCCATTAGGATTGCTTCTTGCAGAGTGAGGCTTTTAAGACAATACTGAAAAAGCTTCCACAAGGATTCAGGTAATAGACTTCCCAATCACATGACAGACAGGTGGAAAACACGAGAGGAAAACAGTCAGTAGCTGCTTGCTATCTCACCCCCTCTGAACTGCAAAAATTTCTTGGGGAGCTGTGAATTACTCCCCTATTGATCTTGCTCCATTATTTTGAAGTGGCTCGTGCCGGTGCTGCTTGGTTGCCTGCTTTGTTTGCCTTATCAGTTTGCTGGGTGATGTATAATTAAAGAAGCCCTGTTTTATCACCTCACTCGCAGATCTCTTTAGATAATACAGCAAGTGTGATAGCAAAAAACCCCCACAATATAAACTTCAACCACTGCAGCTTCCTTGTGCATTTATGGAAACTCTCCCTTCTGGGATGTGTGTCTCTCATCAGGAACGTGTCTGTGCTACAAAAGCCAGTCTTTGTTTCCTGGTGACATCTGTGAGCTTGTTGGGAGTGTGGACAATCCTCCACAACCACTCAGCATCCACCATTCCTGACAAAACCTCCCAGGAGGCACTTGGCATGTGGACATGCTCCTGGAGATGGTGATTGCAGATTAGACAATCCATTTGTATTTGCTGGGCAGATACTCCACAGATGTTGTCCCAGAGAACAAACCCTGCACGTCCCTCACAGACACAGTGCCCACGATCCCCAGCCACAGCTGCCCACTGCTCCAGCAACCTGGAGTCCTTCCTCCTCTCACCTCTTCTCCAGAGTCTCAGGATATGTGACACATTTGACGCCACCCCTGTTCTCCCTAACACATCCTTTTTTTGTCTATCACTAAATCCTCAGCTGCTGTCCAGGACAACAGCATATCTCCTTTAAGAAGCAATTTCACCCTTCTCTGTTTCCTTCTGAATTCCACTGTATGACTACTTCCCTAGCTCACCACTCAAAACAATCCTTTTTTCTTCTCCCCCCCATCTCATGTCTCTTCATCACATCAAATAAAAGCAAATGTTATTCACTTTCAGGACCTTCCAGAGCCTATCATTCTCTCATACACTATTTATGCCTTCTCCCACCTTCAGTAGGCCTGTCATGCCACCTTTCATCAAATGCAAGATACATTTTTAAACATCTTTTGTTCTTTCTTCTATGCTGTATCTCAAAGATGCGGACATCCAGCAAGTTATCTCATTGACCTTTCAAATCCTTCCCCTCAAACCTTCTTTGCCTTCAAACAGAAACGAAACTTGGCTGTCTTGGGAGCTATGGATGTGCAGAACTGATGCTCCATGAGAAGCTGCTCTGCCACCTTGTGTCTGCTTTACCTGTCTCCTTAGTGTTCTCCTGTTTTAATCACACTGAGCGATTTAGCACAGGGGCTATTTTTTTCACTCTCCTCCTAGGAGTTTCTGAGCTGCTACTGGGAAGTGCAGCTTACAGATGAGTCTGCTGTAAAGTGATAACCCTCCGGTTCTAGAAAAGAGTAGCTCAAGTCTATCCATGACCATTTACAAAAGTTTGTATTTACTTGCAAAATCATTACTTAAAACAGGAACACTGTCCCTAGTTTAGAAATGCCTATGCAGAAACACTTTTCTCAATGGGTAAGAGAAAGCTCAAGGTTTATTGAGCAAATTTTGTTGTTGCTGCTTAACACTGTCTCATCATCTAAACTTTAGAAATAAGTCCAGTAATCCTATGTAGAAAGTAGGCAAACCACATTCCTGTAATCCATTTAAGTCTTATAGAACTTATACATCACCAGTTATCACAGCTCAAATGCTGAGTGACAATTTATGAACCACCAACTCAAGAACCTATAGCAATCATCTCCCACATCCTATCTTCCATATGAAATAAAGGCAAACCATGGCCCTCACTGCAGTCCCAGCAAGGGAGGATGAAGGGTTAGGCTTCAGTTCCTTTCGACACTGTCAGTGGAGCAGAGATTTGGTCACAAGTGTTAGTTTGGGCACTTAAGATTAGCTCTTGGTGGCTGAGATAAAAAGGGCCCGTCAGCTTCACGGCTGAAAGAACTCTGGTATATGGTACAAAGAGACACCAAGCTCAGCCAGAGGTGAAGGACGTCGTCTGAGAATGGAAAGAAACCTTTGCTTAAGGGCTTTTAACTATTCTTGTTTGGCTTGGAGGGCATTAGGCAGGATGGTAGTTCTGTATGCCTTTCGTTTCTTCTCCCTTCTCCAGGCACCAGGTAACAGTGCACCAGGGAGCAAAAGGTTTAAATAGCCTTTCTCAAACAGCTGTCTTGCAGAAAGAAGGCTGCTACTAAGGTATTCAAGCAATGGTAGTATCACTTCAAGGTCAAAAATAGGGGCAAAGTTAGGAAGCCACCCCAGCATTACAGTCAGCTGGGCAAAAGACACCTTTTCCCCTAAGCCATCATATTGCTCTTGGCCATACCAGTAGCAACAAATAAGAAAAGCCTATTCTTCACACACAGCTTGTGTTGGTTTAACTGAAATCATTTTTGAAGTCAAGCCAGTTCAGAAGGTATGAAATCCCAAGAGAGTGTACTTAACTTAGTGCACAGACATCAATTTAGCCCATCTGAGTTACTGAAGTAGGCTAAATCAATACAAGGCACTTGTAAGTGGATTTAAAAGAACATTCGTGTGGGGTTTGTTTCAATTTAACATGTTAAGGAGCAATTTTATTTAAAACCAAGTAAGGTTTCTTTGCTGGCTATCCTTAAACCCTACATTACAACTCTAACTATCCACATAAGAAAACACAGAGCAAAGTAGCCCATCCATGTATTTTGGAGCAGGCCACCCTGAGTCTTGCATCAGATCCCACAGAAGATGGATGTGAAACTAGCCATCAGAACCTCGTATCATAAACATCCTATTGCTGGGTCAGTGAAACCCCTGTCCTGCAATGCCAAAATCATGTGCCAGTGCCAAGGGAGAGCCAGCGACCTCCTCCAGTAACCTCTGAGATGTTGCAAACAGCACAGCTTCCCTCTTCGAAGCTCTGCCTGTGCTGAGTCAGAAGCAGCAAGGAAGCCTTCTCATGCTGCTTGTGGATGGACCTCAGACTGGGTTTGGACACCAACAATATGCAGGCATGAAATGGTTTTGAACTGGCCCTGTAAAGCATAGGTAAACCATCCCTCTAGCTGGCTGCAGGCCAGTGCTTGCCAGGTGACACAGCCGTGACCTGCCCACACAGCTGTCCCTGTGCCATGTAGCAGGCAAACTCACCACCCCACTGGAAAGAGAAAAGGAAGCTGCAACTGCATTTGTTCAGCTCTCCCCTCCCCTGCATAAAATCACATCTGGGCCCTGAGAGTGTTGTAAAAGGATTCCATACACTATAATGCTTATCTGAACTCAACCAGACCGAAGTTAGCCAGTCCCTTCCAGCCCTCCCTTTCTCAGCAACAGGACATTATTTCCATGTCCCACTTTCTTTCCTAGGTCTGGCACAGTAAGGTAATCTATCACAATGTGTCTCCATACAGAGAAATTTTATCTCTCTCCAGAAACAGCCAAACAAACAAAAAACCCAAAACCTCCCACAAAAAAACCAAACCAAACAAACAAACCAACCACAAAACAAAAAAACAAAGAACATGGAGGGCAGTTGTCTCCAGAGAAGATGCAAGGAAGAAGACCAGTTATTAAATGGGAATGTTGGAGGATATATGCCCAGGTGGCAGGTGCCTCACAGGGCCCTCCTGCTCTGACTAGCAAGACATAATCTGTCCCACACAGATATCATGGGATAGAAAGTCCCCTGGGCAGAGAAGCACACAGGCAGCACTGCCACTTCTTCCTCAGAAGCAAAGCACTGAGGTTGGTTAAGCCCCCTGACAAAGGAGCGACTGCAATTTATGTTTTTTTCTATTTATACTAGAGGCTAAATTAGCAGATTAATATTTACTTCCAGCCACTGCTACCAGCCTGAAGGGGAAATGGAGCAGAATGAGGTCAGCAAAGGTCACAGCTCATTCAACCCATCAGTATCACCAAATTTGCTCAGCAGAGCTTTGATTACTTTTCCAAACTTCAAGGGTGGTTTGTGACAAGACATTTTTTTCAGAAAGGGAAGAATAAAAGGCTAAAACTAAGGCCATGTTAACATATTAATAAATCTCTCAACTAGCAAAACTATTATCTTTATTTGGGAAGCAGAATGCTTCTGAATATTAAATCAAACCCACTCAGTTCTGAACATCTAGAAGTCTTATTCCTGGATGAAATGGGGGCTGCAGTGAGATTTATGGAGCTCACACAGGGCCAACTGCACAGCCCATGGGATTAAGCTGTTATGCATTCACAGCCATTAAAATATCCCTCTCAGCTCTTGTTTGACACACAAAGAGGAGGATGCTGCCCCTGCAACCTCACCCTATGCATATTTTAGCTTGATGCCTGCTTTTAAGACATCAAGTCTCACTTAAAGATCAGTGCTCTCTAAAGCAGAAGAGCCTTTGAGTTCAGCCATCTCTGAAGTGTTTCACTATGGTCACCTTCACCTGACAGCAGCTCTATAGTGCACACCTGTATCAGCAGGTAAGAGGGACCACCTCAAGCACGGTTACCACAAGTAATAGCTGACTCAGCAGGACCAAAGAAATCCACAGGCATGAGGCCAAAACAGCATCATTTCAGAACTTCCACATGCCCTGTGTAGGCAAAGAAAATTAAAAAAAAAACCACACAAGTCCTGACCCACCCAGTTCATGTTGTACTCGGAGGATGCAGAACAATGATCCCTTCCACCTTGGAGTGCCTTTGCTGCTCCCCCGACACAGCCTCCAAGGGGGTCTCAGCCAGCCCTGCCGACAGCCCGAGCCATCAGCACTGTCCAGCCTGGCTGCTGCACCCGTGAGGTGCTGTGAGCAAACACCAGCCAGGGGCAACCCTTGGCAAGGAGGCTCCGACATCCCGCTGAAGAGTAGCATATGCTTCCAGTTAAAGAAAGAAGTAAACAGGGCTTTGGTCACGGAATTATGGGATATGCTGAGTTGGAAGGGACCCACGAGAATCATGGAGTCCATCCTCAGACCTGCACAGGATCATCCCAAGAGTAAACATTTAAGAAGAACCAGAAGGGTGCTTCCTTCTGGAGGGGGGCAGGTGGGGTAAGAAAAAGAAAAAATTAGGGAGCATGGTATCACCATCTCAGAACAAAACTCAGTCCTAGTGAGACTGTCAGGGAGCACCAATGCTAAGGATTTTTCAGACTTTAGATGTCCTGCCAATGCTAGTCAATGTCCAACTCCCCCAAAACATACCTTGTACCTCTTCATTTGACACAAGAGAAAATCTTTTATCAATGCCCATGACGTTCCTCCACAGCCTAGGACACCTGCAGCCGTGTGCACTCTGGCTTCCCACTGAGCACATATGGGACAGGGTGCTTTGCTTTTATCCTCCCTCTATTTTTCTAACCCTTCCCTGCACTACAACTTTTTTATTTTTATTAATGATTGACCCACTTCTGCATCACACTTTTTATTAGTGTTTGCAACACTGTGCTCAGGATGATGGATCTTTAACTGGCTTAGGCTTGTAAAGGATTCAAGTATTAGGAGAAGATAATTACTATCTCATGGAAATGCAACTCAGTTAACTCCACCAGAGATGAGAAAGCCATCTCCTGGGCTACACATCCACTCTGCTTCCTGTACAATGCCAGCAAAAAGTAATTTCAGTAGGATGTGGACTGGGCCGCAAGCCAGGGGATGAACTCAGTCACAGCCTAAAGCTTGCTGCAAAGCTTGCCACTGATTTAGGTGCACTTAGGTGCATGTACTCAGGTGCATGTTGTTTTGACTTAGAGAAAATGAACCATCACGTTTTTATAAAAGACATTGTAACAACACTAAACCAAGGCCACCACTCCAAGACGCATTTTTCCACTCCAGAACCATAGATCAATAAACTGGGAGCCAGAATTGGTCATATCACTTAAAAATGAGCAGAGTTGTACCAAAGTTTGGGCTCTGCATGCAGTGTGACCTCAGAGCGATTGCTGCCTGTTCTAGGGACAGCCACAGCAGTCTGACACCAGTAGAGGGGATGAAGCTCAAACGGGGCAGCAAGCAGCTCCTGAAGGAAACCCAATTCACCCTGCCAAGAAGCAGGCTGTTCATGTCAAACCATGTTGGCAGACCTGCATCAAAAGGAGCGGCTGAGTTGATTCATTTACAACTTGTTCTGTGCATCTATTTTCCATTGGGCACACTCCTATAACAAAGGAAATATTTTATGACTGATACTGGGATGAAATATGAGAAAGAAAAAACTTTTCAACCCTTTTTAAGGTTTTTTTAAGACCTCTCATTTCCTAGACCATGCAAAGAAGACAAGACCAGATACTTTAGTGAGCTGAAATCCAACAGAAAAGTCAATCTAAACCAGATTCATTTATTATTGTTCAAGTAACATAAAATTATTTTGTTTGGTTGAAAATATAAGTTAATTTACGGAAGAAGGCATGAAAAGCTGTTAAATATATAAGCCATACATTTTCATTTTTAAACAAAAGGTGCCTGGCAATTTCAGCACTTTTCCCTTTGTTTTTTCAAACTATTCCTTTCTCATAGAAAGCTTTCCTATCAGACATTTTTCAGTTTTAGAAAAGTTCTCCAAAATCTTCCACTAGCTGAAGTCTAGTGGAAGCCTACACCACACAGGAGGTTGGAGCAGATGAGCAGGAGTCTTAGAAAGAACACCTTGAACCTCTACATGTAGACTCAACATCTGCATTGTGCCTTCAGATACTCACACCCAAAATATTTTGGAAAGTGACTGACCCTACAGTCTCTACACCAGTTAAAAAACATCACCACAAAAAAACCCACAAACCAAATCCCACACAAAAGCTGCCCAAACACGTAACCCCCCCAAAAAATGATAAAAGCCCAACAACAACAGAATCTCTTCTCTTCAGCACAGTAAACAGAGGTGTCTTTGATGCTGCCCTTCCTTCTGCGCCCCCAACATCAAGAGTCCCAGTGGTTTCAAACCCAAAGCACTTGGCTCTGCTATTTCTGACTGGCAGAAGCAGAAGTCAGCTCCCACAGGAACTCCAATGTGAGCACAGCACTTGTACAATGCTTGGATGGATGGGTGGGTGTGCTCTCACTTCCAAGCCTTAAAGAAATGAGAGTACATCTATTAAAGTTTCACCAAGGAGAAAAGAAAAAAACAAAGTAAAGAAAAAAGGCAAAGCAGAGGGGTTTCAGAGAAGACAGCCCCTTGAGCGATTTCCAAACATCAAAGAAAAAGGCCTCCAGCATGTTCTCCTCATCTGATACCTTTGTTCCCCCACTCCACGCCTGCAGGCACATTCCCAGTGATGCACAAAAGGCTCCTACAGGCCATGGACAGCTCCCTGTCCAGAGGCATTACCTGCCTCCTGCTCTGATTGCCTCACACTGGCACTTCAGACCAATCGCAGCTCATTTTATGTGGCTGAAGCCAGGTAGGACTGAGCCAGGGAGTCTGGAGTCCCAGGGAAACCCAAGAGGTCTGTAATCAGATGCCCTCCTGTGCAGCCAGTCTGCTCCTCCATCCTTAATGCAGGTACAGTCCAGGGGAGGGCTTCTGCTCCACTGTTAGTTGTGGGGCACATGCTTGGGTGTTCACACTTCCTTACCTCGATTCACATGCCAGTTTCCCTTTTACAGGGCTGCATTTCTATGTTTATATTTCCTTCAAGGTTACCTTTCCTTGCCCATCTGCGGTTTGCCTCAGCAGCTTTTCAGAGATGCAGGGCAGGTGCCAATGTGTTTCAATGTTTACAAAGCATGCTCACAAACACAGCATACCCTGGAACTGCTGCCCCCAATTGGATGCATCCCTGTCAGCACGTCCACTGCCATGGGGCAGGGAGAGGGGAGCAAGGGAGACAGGTCAGAAAGGGTCTCTGGAGACAATTGTAATTGTCAGTCCCTTTTACCTTCCCCAGTCACATACAAAAGCTCGTGACAGTAAACTCCTTGCTCCCCGCCAGGGACTGCTGCTATCTGTGTGCCAATTCAGAAGTGAACGGGATTTCCTCCCCCTGGAAACCACAGGCAGGACCTGTCAGTGGAGCACTGCAGATGGGTTCAATCTGTTGGAACTCCTTTCATACAGTAACACAAAGCACTGTCCTCATAACAGCAGCGTTTCCCTTTCACATCCCAGTGGACAAAGCTTTGTGATCAAACTCAGTTTCAGATAACTTCTTAATGACCTGCTGGCCCTGTGCTGCTGCACATCTCCAGGCTGCTGCAGACCCACTCAAGTTACAATTACCCTGTGCTGGTTTTGATGAAACCAGTCCCTGTGCTGGCCAGGCTGACGCTTTGTGGCACTGCAAGACACAGGCTCAAGTGTTGACAAAGAACAAGGAGCCTGGGATGGAGCTGGTCAAGCGGAAGGTGGGAGCACTTGCCTCTGTCAGCCTGGAGGCAGTGCAGGCTACATGATCTTGTGCTGAGTGTTTGGGGGGCTGCTCTGCCTCCTCTGTCTGCAGGGGCTTTCCTCGAGCTACACAGAGCAAATGAAAGTTTTTGGTTCATTGCCTCTCAAGTCCCTCCATATAGGGTTTCTAGGGAATTTCTCTCTGCAGCAAATGCCATGAAAATGAACAGGCATGAAAATATCCTAGGAACACCAATTATTTTCACTATGTAAACCTAGGTCTGATTCAGCCTTCTTTGAACTCAGTGGGACTTTTGTGTTTGCAATGAATGATGTTCTAAACCCCAACTCATAATTTCTATAGGCTGGCAAGAAAAGCTCGGATAAGGAGGTCACTCTTGGAGTTGTGTTCAATTCCAGATATGTAAGCACATACTGACCTGTGGGCATATACTGCCCTCCAGACCTATGTGCAAGGCCACTGAGATGCCTCTGCTGAACTTTAAATTAAGGCACTGAACTTGACACCTGATTCCCAGAGTCTCATGCCATTTTGAGTCCTAGATGTCAGCAGCCCCACACTGTGGGAGGCTGGTCCCTCTGCCCCAACAGTGGCCTAAAGCTCATGTCCACACTGCAGACGGTGGCAACTGGACTATCTAACTCAATAATTTGCCTTTTGGCAGGGAGTGCTGATAAACTGCATTCCCCACATAGCACAAGACTTTAATTACTTCACAAAAGCACAAAATTCCTTGTCAGCTGTAGTCTGCCAAAGGAAATAAGAAAATCAATGAATTCAGAAGACTGTAGAGAGAAAGAGGGGGGAAAATATTTAAAAAAACCCCACCCCAAACAATAAACACTGAAATTAACACTTCTTTCATTCACCTGAAGAAGATATTCAAATGGTGTAGTAAGGTTTTTAATTTCTAAAACACCCAGTCAAGGTGAAACAACCCAGCTCACTCTTTCTTCCCCAGGCAGGCTGGAATATATTTTCTCGGCAGTGCTGTCACTATAAACTGGATGATCCTTCCCGACTGTAACACTTATTTCATTTTACTTAAGTTACAGTGGAGCTCAACACAGATATGTCTGCCAAAGTTGGATGTTTTGAAATGTCACCCATTGCTGACCCGTGTGATTGAAATGGAGGGATTACTCTGTTCAGATGTTTAACTCTGCAAAGCATGTGGCCAGAGAAATCCCTGTGCTGCTAAAGCTCTTGAGTCACAGAAGTCAGGCAAAGCTACTCCATTACCAGAAGGCTTCAGTATTACTGGATTTATCTTGATTGCCCACATTTCTAAAAAGCTGAAGGCTGTTTCACACCTACAGATGATAGAGTGTTTCTTGCTTCATAATTGAAAAATGCACAGATAGAGAGAACTACTGTAGAGAGGTGAAAAAGAGAAACTGCCAAGGAAAAACAGCATGAATGACATTATTATTTTATATAGCATTATCAGGTAACAATGGCAACATACCTGGATGCATTTTATAATTACATTTAAACTAATGTTTGTCAGTGTTAGCAGTTGAATTCCACGTCACACCAGATCCTCTCTGAATAGCATTTTCAATGACACTCTCAAAATTATTCTAATTAAAGTAGGCAAGCATTATTGGCCCTGTTGTTCAAGTGGTATGATTCACAAAATAAAGCAGCAGATGTGTACATTACCACAGGGCTAGGAAGGATATCCTCTATCTACTCTAGACCTTAGCCTTTACCAGCATACCTTTCTTTACCCAGCAGCCATATAATTAAGACTGTGAAAGGCCAGGACAATGTGCTTGTGTTTGCAGAGACCATAGTTAAGAGAGGAGTGATCTGCTGCATCCACCTTGCCAGGTTGCTTAGCCCAAGCACAGAGCCTGAGTGATGTGGTTAACACTATTTCCAAAGCTAGCCAGGCTGGATGCTGGCTCAAGGATCCCTGTCCAGAGCCCTGCTGGTCGGTATAGACGTGCTTGAGTCAGCTATCATTAGCTGGTATTAATCCTGACAGAGCACACTGAATACAACATCCTTAAAAGGGCTTAAGTGGGTGTTAGGCACTAGTTAACTTATAAAGCATGAACTAAATTATCCACTGAATAAAGTAAAGGGCAATTTAAATTTCAGTTCATTATGAAGTCAAAGCAAGTAAGCCAATTTACACCAGCTAAGGATTTGGCCTAGTTTCTCCTCCCCATGATTTTAAACCCTGTTTTGTTGAAGGGGAAGCTGTGTGATGGGAAGTTATCCTGCTGCATGACATTGGAGACTCACATCAATAATTCTGCATATTACTTTCAATAAACTGGTTTAGACCATTTGCAATATATGTGATTCTTAGTTCATATGAGAATACTGAGGGGAAGGGAGACAGCAGCAAATACCCTTATGGGGGATCCCCAGCTGGAGGCAGTCACTCCTCAGCCTGCAGGTCCCTTATCTGGGATCCTCAGGGCCGCATCTGGGGCAGTGAGCCGAGAAGTGCCTGGAAGCACTCCCAGGCACTGATGCCAACTGGCAGGGAGCAGCCTGAGTCCTTGCTAGTAGCTGCCTCTGTGCTCAGCACAGGGTGCTGCACACCCACTGCCAGCAGAGACTGCTCTCTGGACCTTCCTGTCTGTCAAATTCCACCTACAATGAGGAGAAGAGTAGCTGGAATGGGGCGATATTGTTTCCCTAGGAAAGGGTCTAACAGTGTCCTGGGAGAGGGGAAACAGACCCATTCTAGCAGACATGCCTACATTTATGAGCACGGGGACAGCCACAAGCCTCGTTCCTTCCCTCCACAGGGACAAGATGAGCAAGGGGAACACAGAGCTGGTTCTGTGCCATTTCCCCAAGGTCTGTGCCACCACAGAGCGCCATCCTTTCCCAAGGGAAGCACAGACACTCTTCCCTTGGGAAAAGAGGTGTTCCTCCTTTTCCTCCTACCCACTGACTAGTCACAGAGATGTGCTGGGATACAAATGCCTCTGTGGTCAGTGCAGATCTGAGGACACAGGGAAAGAAGCCTGCCTGCACAGTCTCAGAGCCACTGCAGCTGCTCCTCCAGGGCAGAGACCTCCTGCAGCAGCCCTGCACGCAGAGGGTACCACAGGGATTTTTCAAGCAGTTCCTCATCCCTTCATGTATCCTAGCAACCCCTCTCCGAGGTTAGAGAGGCAATGCCTTGCCCACCTGTTGCACAGTGAGCCTGAGGCAAGTTACATATAGCTTTCCTCCCAGCTCATCCTGCTAGTATGAAGCTGCAGTGATTAAGAAATGTGCCATAATCAGCACAGCCCAGTCTCCTCTGCTCGGGCCAGGTGTCACACACAGGCATTCGTATCTCTGAACATCATGAGCTCAGCAGTGGCTCCTGTAATGTGGTCCAAGGATAGGTCCTGCTGACACAGGCCGAGTGCTTTGTGATCAAGGCAATGAAAAGGGGGTGGCCTTAATCCCTTCTGCAAAAAATGCCTGATGTGCAGCCACACAGTGCTAAAGGAGCTCAGGTCCTGAGCAGACATCTCAGCAAGATTTCTAAAAGAATTTTCAGTCAAAAAAATGTACAGTGAACAAAACAGAAAGAAAATTTGACTCCTCCCATGTCCTTCCCTTCAATCTGATTGAGCTGCAATTTTATGATAGTAAATGAAGAGTGCTTGTACACAATTTGCTGTAAATCTCTCTTATACATCTTCACACAGAAGAAAATACGGGATACTTCATATGTGGGTTTGGCACTTGTGAGTTACACCTCTTTCCCCACTCATGAAGATAAATGTCAAAATGAAATGCAGCCGTCAGGTATTCTCTGTATTTGGAGTGCTCCATGTGTGAACAATGATTATGCCTTTTCACTGGATAAGTTAAGGTTGACTGCCTGGCTAGCTGGGGAAGACAGGTATGATTTGCACTACCTCCCAGGCCATGACTGGAAGAAGGTAGCATAACCTTCTCCCTCAGCATTGGCTATTCTGCTCATCTCAGGCTGAAGAATGTTCAGGATGTCAAACCTTTCTTTTTACTGTAAGGCTACTTGGCAGCTGAATCTGCAAGCTGAGATGACAGCAGCCACTTCATTATTTCAATGTCAGTTTGCTTTTGACATGTTTGTGGAACCACTGACTAAGTTTTTATAACAAGTGAGAAAAGGACTTTATAGTTAAGATTTTTTGCAAGTGTCACATAAATTTTAGGATGTGGTCCTGGCCTGAGCTATACAAACAAAACTCTCTTGTGTTTTGACAGACATCATGAGTGAGAATTGGATCATGTTTTCTGTGTGAGATAAAACTTACTGCCTTCACAGCTGTCATTTTTTATAGTACAAGGGAGGAAATTCAAGCATTTAAAGTTACACTTAAAGTTACATTTAAAGATGAAAACTTGATAGACATATCTGGCAATAAAAACACAGCTGTTAACAACACTACTGCAATGGTACAGCACAGGAAGCTAAACCCCTGTCTCTGGTGAAGGCTGAGGAGAATCTGCAGGTGAAAGCAGCTTCCTCATTTATTTAACACAGGGAGTAGTGCTGGTGTCTGTATATTGTGCGGTACTAGGCAGAAATACCCTCAGGAATCCATCATCCTGCACTGCACAAATAAGAACAGAACTTTCCAAACTCCTGTGAACATGGCATAAGCCCTGGAATGATAATTCTTCACATGCAGGAGTTATGTTTATATTTTACTCAAGTGAAAGAGATGCACCATTCAAAGACGGTCTCTTGAAATCTCCAGTGGACTTGAAGGATGAAAGCTCAAGAGGGCTGCTGCTTCTTCAATTTAATAACTCACTGGTGGTTTCTGAAGCAAATATAAAACAATGGGAAGACACAGAATAGGTTCAGATACAGCTGATCTATCACAGCCTTGTAACATCGTTGACTCCCACATCCACTGGTTATTTTTATGTAACTACTAATGCTAAGGATGTGTTAGAAAATAAACTAAGTATGAATATGCTCCAGGAAGAACATTTGCAACAAGAGGCAGGTTATGGGTGAAAATAGCCAGGTGCATCTTAACCAGTGTACAAACTGGCCAAAGAACAGCTGCTGAAGAGACTCATGAGGTCCTGGCACACGTTATGTGGAAAACAGTAAGAGTATTTTGAAGCACACACTGGCTGATATTCAGCACCTAGAGGCTATTTTAAGTGCTCCACAGAGACAAGTGAGTGTTATTAGGGCACTTTTCTTCCAAGAAACAACAATACATTTTGAGCCAAATAATCTCATCAGACACCTTTGTAAACACCTAAATCAGGTGAAGTGGCTGTGATGGTCTCACATTAGGAGAGATTCAGAGGCTGAGTTAAGGTAGGCTTTCTTATGACACTTAAAAAGAAAATGAATCTATTTGTTGGGCAGTTTTGGTTCTGTGTCCATCACATCACAGCAGCTTCCAGAGAGCATCTCTGGAATCTCAGGAACTGCCGATGGGCACAGGGAAGCTGGTTCAGGAAAAAATCCTGAGCAGAAGCCTACAAAATGAGGGGGTTTTACCTTACTGAGCAGCAAAGCCATGGCTAAATGAGCCCTACAAGTACAACCCTTGCCTCCTGGCAGAAGAGTCTCAGACCCAAGAGGAAAGACTGCCAGTCATATTCTGGCCTTGCTCTCACCTCTGTCTCAGTTTCACCCAGCCTTAGTGTCTTTTACAAAGCATTTTGAGACTCATAGACCAGAAAACATATACAAACAAAGAGATTATTACCCAGTGCGATGGCTCTGTGTTATGTGAAGGCATAGATAGTTACAATGAACTCCCTAACTCAGAAAAGTGCAAAGAAATATGGGAATAGAAGAGAAGGAAATTGGGTTATGACATTCAGAGAGAAGAGCAGTAGATGGCAGGGATTTAGAGTCCTTTGGGAAGCACTCTGAGATTGGCATGATGATCTCATAAGAGAAAATAGTTAAGAAAATGACCAGAAGGAAGAACCTGATCAGAAAGAGTTAGTCAAAACTGGTTCACTTTGTAAAATATTTCAGGCCTCCTTTTCCCTCCTGTTTTTGAAAGTCTTGCTGCACAGCCTGGCGAGGCTGGAACAGGGATTTGTTGTATGCCACTCTGAATATTGAGAGACAAAAAAAAGCAGAGACAAAAAAAAGGGTCCCTAAATACACTTCAGAAGGTTCCCACCTCTCTGTACTGAGGTTAATCTTCATGTCCAGTTCAGGTCAGTGATTTGCAGGAAGCTTTCAGCTGCTAGCAGGAATAAGGCCATTTCACCAAAGCTTAGGGTAGAAATTATAATAGTTAATGAGGAACTAGGCATAAATAAAATACTTCCAGTGAATTCCACAGAAGGAGCTTACCACTGCCGAGTCTTTATCAAGTTATAGGTTAGGTTTTAATCTCCCAAACAACTGACTGTAGGTCCTCAGATGGGAGAAATGAAGTGGTGATCTACCCCACAGCATGATCCAGCCCTGAATTTACAGATGAACATAAAACTATGGACTTTGCTTACATTTCTGGTTCAAGAAAATGCACATTTTTCTCACTATATGTAATGCACTACTTTTGCTTAGAAAAAGGCATTCTAAAATTAAACACACCAAAGATACAGTCCCTCTCATCCCCTGCTTTTCCCCCCACAGCCCTGTGCAGCAGCCATGGGGACACAGACAGCAATAAGGGCAGAAGCTCAGGGATTGCCAAAACTAAGACAACTTGGAAGAGAATACCCTGCACCTGAAGCAACACATGCACAATAATCAAGGATCATAAAGAAGCCAACATGTTTATGACATCAAAACTCAGAAACAATTTCCTCTGCTCTTTTAACAGCTATTTTTGTTTCAGAGGTGCTCTTGGCATAACTTCCATGCACAGTCTCTGATCGGTATTGAGAGAAGTACATTTGCAATACAAAATGACGAATGAAGTACTGAGGACACTCTCAAACAACTGCCAGCCTCTTGTGGTGCCTCTGTTACCTTGGAATGCCACTGACTGAGGGCATTGAGGTAAATGCTCAACGAGCTCCTTTTATTTATTTTTGTTTGTGACTAATCCATCACATTTGCAAGTTTCGCTTACCTGTCAAGTTCTTCAGTCCAAGTTCCCTGAGTCCAAAGTTACCATCCTTTCTGTAGTTAAGGAATATTGCCAAAGCATAGCGCTCTTCGTAGAGTTTGGTGCCACGAACGATGCGCAGGTTTTCCAGGGGCAGGTATTCAAACTGGTTCAAAGCCACCAAAACATAGCCTGTCACTTCTCGGATAGACTGAAAAGCAAAAATGAAACAAACTCATAGTACATTTTTAGCTGTCTTGAATTTCCCATACAGTGGATGCTTTAGTATGAGATGCTGATACCCAAGGGGGGAACAAAAAAAACCCCAACAAATCATCTTTGGAAAACAAACTGTGTTTCAGCTTACCGATTTCAAGCACATTTCTGTTGCAATTTTAGAGAGTTTATTAGAAATAATGGTTGGAAAGGTAGAAAATAAAGAGGTACCCATTTTTCTCAGTCTAGTACACTTGACTAGAAATTCACTATGAGGTATTAAAGATTCACAGAAGGATGACTTTGCACAACTCAAAGCAGGGAGCAGGTCAAAGGCCTCTGCAGTACATGAGCAGAATCCACTGGGGCAATGCCATAGTTCAGATGAGATTGTCAGTGTGTAAGTAACTCTGTGCTGTACAGCATATTTCAAGGTGGGACTGAAGGGACACAACAGGGAAGACACCTCTGGAAGAGCTCACCATCAAACAGGAACGATGGTAGACAGGGGGCATATTTACAAGAGTAAATAAAGACTAAGAACATATATATTAACTGACATTTTTGTACTTTTAAGTGGAATTGATCACTGAATATTTGCAAAGATGAATCTCAAAATTTCATTTGGAAGTGCTGGAACTACACACACTATATATTTCTGTCTTTGATCAAAACTGCTATCCAAACCTTTAGCAAAATCTTTGGGTTGGCTGAGATCTTTGTTGCCTTTAGATGAACTGCTCAATAATCCTCCTGCTCTTACTCAGGAATTGATTGCCAGGGTTGTAAACAGAAAAAACACCCCAAACCCTAATAACTAGAAATAGTTTTTCAAAGTCCAAAAGATTAACAGAACTAAGATGTTATTAAAAAAAAAAACAAACAACACACAAACAAAAAAACAACAACAAAAAACACCCCAAATGAGTAAAGTATGCTCCTTTAGAAATTAAAGTTTTCACTGTAAGGAATTGAAAGAAATAGCTTAGAAATATGCAAACACCTGTGAAAAGTGGCATTTCAACACCCACATAGACCCCACCACCCTTAGCAGGACTTGGCACAGGCTGGGGCATGCTCCTGCTCAGAGCTACTCCCAAAAACCAGGACCTCCATGCTGAAAAGAGTCTCTTAAATATATTTTTCAAAACTCACCCAATTCCACGCCTGCAACAGCCTGCAACCACTGTACACATAGATATTTATGTGCATATGCATAGTTAATGGACAGAAATTGATATCACTAGTTGTGTACTTAAGTGGCTGCATGCACTTTTTCCTTCCCTTTGGCAAAGTCAATACTTTAAACAAACACTGAAAGAAAAATTCTGCTTAGAGTAACGTGCCCAGACTATAACAAACATGATGGGGACTCCAGTCAATACCATAATAAAAACAACTCAACAAGCAACAGCAGGCATCAAATTAAATGTGTTGTGTATGTATCATTAATAAAGAAAGGCAACATTGATTTGCGGCACAAAAGACCGGATTTTGTTTTACTCATTCAGCACTTTGCCATGATTTCAGATTTAAGTGTGCTAGAGCCTTTTAATTGGGCTTACAAAAGTCTGTAAGATTATTAACACGTGTGACAGTGTACATGGACTAGACGTCCTTCCCAAGTCAAACATCTGTACTCAGCTGAAGCTGCTGAAAAAGCTCTGGAGCTATTTCCAGACTTGCCTGACATCTAAATAGTCCAGTGTCATTACAGCACTCTGATGAGAGCCCAGTGAGGGAAGCTAGGTTGAGAAGTACGGTTCAGTAACTCAATATTAAATGGAGAGCTGCATTGTACCTTGGGACACTGATTCCATTATAATCAGAAGCTTTCCAGCACTTTCATGATAGCTCTTTGCCTTCAGACATTTCAGCTTAGTCAGTTCGGTCAGGAATTTGTGTATGAGGGGAGTCCAGCGAACACCAGGACTTTCACAAGTGGATCGAGTTGTCAGCAAAATGAGAAGGACACCTGCCAGATCTGGGGACTGTTACTTGGAATATT
>JAWWEE010000002.1:2384578-2415502 GCA_035221455.1 Xenops minutus
TTCTCGCAGCTTCCACCCCGAACCCTTTATAAGTCCCGTGCTCCCTTAATAAATGTTCCACTCCTGTTTCACCCTCCTCGAGTGCGGACCGCTCCTTTGTATCCCGACGGATCGTGACAAATTTGTTTTATTCATCATATGCAAAAATTTCCTTAAGCTGGCTTTTTTTAGCCTTTCTTCACAATTCAGGAAACATTTAAATTATGCTCATGACTTCAATTTCTCCACTGATATTCTAGGAATACTATGATTGGTTTAATTAATTTAAGTAGACCTTTAACTTGGAATTGAGTGGAAAAAATTTAAAAGCAGTTCCAAAGCTGCATCTGAACAAGTCCTCCCTGCCAATTGTTGTCACTTATAACCACATTTTCTATTTTTAGGGTATGTCTTATTTACTGCCAAATAGAAAATCCACCTGAAAGGGCCCTAATTCAGCCCAGTACAAAAACGATATATACACACAGGGCAGCAAATCTTCATTCCAAACTTAAAAAAAAAAAAAAAAAAGAAAAACCAGAAAATTATGAAGTTTTGCTGTTGATAATTGTGAACTGCCTAAGAAGCCCTGTACTTTGTTTGGTTTATCCACCTGAAATAACAAGTTATGGCCAGTATTTTGACAAACCAGAGGATCCTTTCCAGTCCCATGGATTCCATTATTTTGTAACACCTATTTATTTGCTGGAGAAACTGCTGTGTTCATCCTTGCAAACCAAAATTATGAAAATAAACCAAGGGGTATCTATTTTACTAGAACATAACAACTTGACCAAATCTAGTAGTCTGGTGTATTAAATCAGGGTTCAATGTTGGTTTTAAATTCAAATATGAATGGAGAATGCAGAACAATAACCTGATTTGCAGGATGGTGTGTTTTCAGTCTGGGCCAGCTTGGAAAGAGATGTACAGGAGCGCAGCAGGCACCTCAGGTTTCAGCCACTTCTGGCCAACACTGTCACTTTGCCAGTCACTGCAAGTTTTGACATGATTCTTACTGAAAATGGACACCTGCCCATTCGGAGCTCACTCCAAGCCCTGCAAAGACACCTCTTGGCTTCCGTGCTGACTCACAGCTCTGCATGCCAGACGAGACCAGCTAGCCTGATCTCCTCCCCTGCAACTCATGCCAAGGTTAAGCATGATTTGAACCTCTCATCCTTTGTATACAAGGCTGAAGGTTTTCCTCTTCAGGGATCCTGAATTCAGGTATCCCAATGCTCTATTTGAGCTGCTTTGGCTTCAGCATTAATCTGAGTTCTAAGAAGGTGAAGGGACTCACAGCAGCGGTAGCTTGAGTGTCACCTCCCAGTCTGATCCTCCTGCTGGGGCTGGAGGCTCTTGCAAAAACATGTGAGTCTGTCACTCAGAAAAGGAAAAAAAGGAGACAAGGATGCAAATACCTCCATTTTGTTACCCTCACCTACAACTGGAAGGTAAAGAGGTAGATTAAGCAACAGCAGCCTTAAAAGTTTTCAATAAGGAAAACCAAATGAACTCTGGAAACCTCCAAAGCACTGTGATTTTGCAGGATTCCCTCCTAACCTCATTACAGCATTATTCTGACTGGGACTTCCTGGCCAGTGTGATCTCCCCTCTCCCTGTCATCTCTCCAGCTCCTGAGATGTGACCTGTTACATGAAGAAGCCATCAATTGAGGTGGCAGCTACCTGAGGCTCCCATAGCACTCCTGCTGCTTTGGTAAATGCATCTGGGCTCCCCCAAGCTGGGTATGGCAACAGGAATGAACACAGAGATTTGAAGGAGGCAAAGGCTGAGCCTCCCAGGCTCCCTGTCCCAGAGGGAAAAGGGACACTGCTCATCGAGCCCTCCAAGCAGGCCCCTGGCAGTGTGAAGGCAAGTGAGGAGACACCTCTGAGGATTCGAGAGCCACAGGGCTTTGCTCAGTTTGCTCCTCCGACCCCGCCTGAGCATCAGCCCCTGAATAAGAAAGGACAAGTTTCCAGAAGGAAACAACAGGAGTGCAGGAGAAAAAAAAGTATTAACCCAAAGCCTCACGAACTGCTTTAAAAGCACACTAAATGGATTAGAGACTGCTTTATTTACCAGAGAAAAGCTCTTTGTCGCCCTTTTTGGATGAGCACGTGTGCTCCGCAGATTGCTGTCCCTACATCCAAGCACTGTCCTGCACCCCGGAAAGAGGAGCCTTGGCAGGGCAGCCTACCAGTCTCCTAACAGCCTCTAGTAGCCCTAACATAGCCATTTGTTGTTCTCAAACCTAAAAATAATTGCCCTGAGATGAGAACAGACCCAGTCAAGTTGCTGCCCCACGATGGTGGCCGCTGGTCCCCTCAGCTGTGCAGCGCAGTCCTGTGGAGAGGGCAGGAGAAACTGCGACCCAGAATTACAGCAAAACTAAAACAGTTATTTTTGGAGGTTCTTTTTCAGGTGATGAACTGTAAGAATGAGCTCGAGACAGCTCATTCCCTCAATTACAACTAATATTAGCTGAGCATGAAGCACTTTAAGTTCACAACAGCAAAGCCAAAATTATCCTGTCAGCTGCTAGTAAATGGCAAGATTGTTCCATCTTAAATCATGCTTCAGTTCGAATCAAGTGAATCTGAGTGAAGCGGAGCAAGGTAACAGTGAGAACTTCATCATTCTGCCCAGAACAACAGATCAATGAACAATTAGGGAAGCTGATGTTTCTCATAAACACTACCAAGGCTTCTTAACATCCACCGGGAAGGCTGGGCTATGGCAGAGGCACAAAAGAGAACCAGGTTTATTTTAGCTGCAGAAACATTATTTATGCAGTTGTTGAAGCTGATCTGGTAAAGCCCTTCTGCCTCAGCTGACCAGAGACATGTCCCTGCATGGAGTCAGAGCAATGGAAACCTGCTGCAAGGTTCAGCTCCCACTTGTGGGACCCCAGACAGTTAATTATCTTTTAGGGTAATTTTGCCCTTTTCTATAGAAGCTAATAACATTTTGATCTACTTTGATCTCACTTGAAAGGACCAATAAATGGAAGCGCAGGAGATGAGGATTGCCTGAAGAACAAGTGTGTTTAATTCACAAACATTTAAAAAAATAAAACATATATATTCAGCAAATTCACTCAAGAGACAAAGACAAGAGCCTTTGCTTTTTCATCCCCGGTTTGCAGAGACACAGAGGTGCTCTGTTGCCCAGGGTAAGTCAGGGTACCATGTCTGGGATACAAAGAAATGGAGCTACTAGGAAAAGCTGGCGGGGAGAGATGTCAGGGATTTCCACAAGGAATGGTTTTCTCCTTCTTCCACCACAAGAAGAGATACAAAAAGGGCAAAGAACTTCAAATTAAATATACACAGGGGATGAGCCAAGTGGATGCTTTCCATCCCATCTGCTGTAAAGACAGTAGTTTCTATTTTCAAGGGATACTCACTTGAGGAGGCAGCAGCATGGCTCCTTGCATGGCTCAGCTGCCAGCAGGCAGCACACATCTCCTGACTCCAATCCAAGGAGCTGGGCTGGCCCTCCATCATGAACTGTGCACTTTATCACATTCCATTCAATCCTAACACAGTCAGATTTCTAAGTTATAGAAAGGGAAAACATTTCCTAAGTGTGCCATTCTTCTTTCCACCCTAACAAAGGTTAACAACAGCAAAGTCATGATTACAGTAACAAACATGAAGAGTCACCACCATGTCACCTTCTTCAGAAGCTTGACATCTCAAGTCGACCTGAACAGAGCATTTCACATTTTGCTTTTTGATCAATTAAAAGGTATGCATTTATATCTGGTGAGAACTATCCAACATGGAATTGGCCAAATTTGTTTCCTCAGGAAACAAATTTTTACTATGAGAAAAAAACCCAAACACAATACAGCAAAGTCGACACTTGTTTAACTTTAAACAAGTTTTCAAGACAATCATAATATCCACCTTCACAAAATGCAATCAGGCATGTTTGTGAGTGTGCTGGTAGCCACCAATTAATTTTCATTATTTGTTCATTTTCACCCATGCAATGCAATACATCTGTCATTGTCATAACTAAAAAAAATTAATGTTTATTGAATAACCACAAAGTGGCCTCTAAGCAGCTATAGCACTTGCAATTCTAACTCTAAGGGAAATACTAATATCCAAAATGTGGAAATAGCAAGTCTATTACAATTTATGGAGCTCAATTAGCTGTTCCATGCATTGCTCATTGAGGGTTATGAATTTTTAAAGACACGATAAACTGAGATTTTCTAAGGAGTTCAGCAGCCTTATTTATGGGATTCAGGCACATGGCTGTTGCCAGCTTCCCTCAAATCCCCATCATAACATGAGAACTATGTAGTGCATACTGCCATGTCTCACATCTGAGATGACACTCCATTTAGAGATGTCAAAGCTCACACAGCATGCACGTATGGAATTCTGTTCCACAACAAGCTCCTGTCTTGTGTCCTTCCCTGCTGTGCATCCTTTAATTACGTCAACACTTGTGAAATTGCGACGTTAAGCCCTCCTAAGCATCAGTGGTTTTTCCAGTACCCTGTACAAGCTTCAATAAAAATCCCTCAGGTTTGAGCACACTGATCAATATCAAAACACAGCTTGTAGAAAACATTTTTCTACTGACTGATCCAGAAGCAGTGTATCCTAACTAGAACTGCCTTGGCAGCTGCAGAGAATTCATTGTCCAACACACTGTAGTTGCAGGTTATATTGAAATAGGTTACCAAAAAAAGAGGAACTTCTGGTAGCCTTTCAGTTTGCTCTAAGGTGCTTTAAAGGCAAAGGAAGGGGCTGGATGTGATTCTGTCAAAAGCTGTACCTGAGGAGCCTTGAAGTGCTGCATGCTGCAGAATCAAACTGTGATTCATTTCTTTAAGACAGCTGGTAGGACCTTTAATTCATCCTCTTGTCCTCACAGATGTCTAGCCTTCTTTGGTAATATGCTTACAAAACATTAATGACATTCTGAGCAGCAGACCAGTGGATTGCACACAACATTTGATATCCTCGACTCTGAAATAGCAGTCAGTTACACACATCTTTTGTTATGGCAGTAGAAATTTTTAAGTGAAGATTTTACTCCATAATTTATAGAACCCATCTCAGGAGTTGCTGAACTAAAGCTTTGTTACCCGAGTGGATGGTCTTTACATTTCCTTATTGCAAGAGTGGTAATTTTCATACATTAAAATAGGAGAATTAGCTGTGCTGTTATTTATTTATGGAGTTTGATGTAAGAATCACCCTGTGATTGCATATATGAGGTAAGTTAGGCTGCATCTAAGCTAATATACAATACAGCAGGGTCTAGGGAGGGCATGGAGGCAAAATAAATGCCCATCTAGAAACCTTAAAACTGCAGATCAATGGCCAAATCTGGCACCTGGAAAGGAAGGTGATGGACAAACACATGGGGAGCCTTTGAGATGCATATCTTGGCTCATTTTGTATAGTAGTGCTGGGAAAACAATGTGGGACTTGAAAAACAAAATAATAATGTGGGAATGGGAACATTAAATAGAAAAATAGGCAAATAACAGGACCAACCCCCCCAGTCCTTTTGCTTTCAAATTCTGAAGCACAGTTTCTAACGATGCACCCAAGTATTCTTCCTGCTGACTGAGTTCAACTTAAGCTCAGGTGTCAGCTTGCCCCATGTGTCTATGCCTACTTTTCCACCAAAAATATCATCTAAACAGAAACTAAGCAGGCTTACATCAGTACCCAAAAGTCTTTCCAGTGTTTCCAGTCTACAATTTAATTATTCTCTTTGTGTGTCTGCTTAGAAGTGTCCACTTAAAACTTTCAGGTGCCCAGGCTGGCTGAGTGGACACAATAAATCCTAAACTGTTTATGTGGAGCAGAAGTATGACCTAGACAAAGTCTGCACTCTATAACAACTCAGTCTTCACAGCTAACATCCTTCTGTTCTAAGGAAAGCTATGGATGACTACATGTTTAGCAAGTCAAGAAGAATTTTGATATTACACTGTAATACCTGATTGGCCTTCAACATATTTGCAGAGTAGTTTCCAGGAGAGTTTATTGTATCACCTCCCAAGGGAAAACTTAGTCCTAAATTAGATCAGAAAGACTAAAATGAGAGCATTACTCTGTTACAAAATGCTTTACCATTTGGGCTGTTCAGTAGTAGCTACATTCTGCAGACAATCAAAGCACCTCAGATTATAGATGCCCAGTTACAAAATTTCCAGCAGGAGAGATTGTGGTCTGTTACTTTCTCTGCCTTTGGGAGCTTCAATCAAATAAATCATAGTTTCTTTCCAGGCAACATAAAACTGAACAAACTGCTACTTCATAAACTAAATAATATCAACACTTTTGGAAGGATTTTAGGAAAGCAATAACTATGTGACGAGACATCCCCTTTTATCAATTTCCCTCAGACAGCCACAGCCCGTGAGAAGCTGTGAGCACATTCAAGGGTCTCGGGACACTTTCCCTGGGAAAGTCAAAGCAAGGGCTGTCTTATCAAACTGATGCCTGAAAGTGCTTCAGAGAGGCAGCGTGGGCCAGCAGCAGCACAAGGCCTGCAGTGGGATGTCTGCATCCACTATCAGCTTTGACTTTTGTTTGTTTGTAGTTGGACAGCACAGTCCTTCCAGCAGAGGTGCTCTCCTAACCATGCATGGAGCTCTGGCCCCAGCTGTGACTACCTTCACTGCACCACGCTGCACGGTGTTCACACACAGTGCTGGCTGCACTGCTACAGGCATCCCGACATGTCACTGGGCTGAACCAAAGCAGTGTGTCTATTTTGGCAAAACAAGATGTCACACACCAAAGAAGAAAGGAGCATTCAGCTCCTCGCTGTTCCTATTCGTGATAAATCCCCATCCCAGTTTTGCTTGTGTCTAAACTGGACTTAGTCTTGTGAGGCTGGTTATGTGGTCCTTTGGTTCATGAGACTGGTTGGAGCACATCAGGGATCCCATCCATCCATGTCCAAGTCTTCCCAAGAAAAGAAAATGGAAGGAAGGGAAGAGGAGGAGAAGGAGATCAAAGAGGAAGACTGATTGATGCTCAGCTTCTCACAGCTCAGAAGCACTTCCATCTTCTGCAGCTGACACGCAGGATGAGACAGTAAGTAGATCGAGAGGAACAAAATACATAGGAAACAAAAAGGAGAGGTGAAGACAGATGTCTTTTCCACAGTGGTTATGAAAGGTCAAGAGTTTGATCAGAAGTCAAATGAAAGAGTACACATGACAAATGCAGTGCCCAGAATTACACACGATGGTAAGCAAACTGCCTGTGAAGATCCTAGGGATGTTTTGTGGTCATAGAAGAAGGAAGTTTTCTTTGCTCATTTGATGTATGACAAGTAACAGACTTTGTACACTGTGACTGCTTTTTTCCTAGCACACAGCCTAGGTCAGGTGGTAGGAACTAGGGGAACATCTATAGTTAGCCGGGTAAGTTCAATGCATTTATTAAAATGTCTTCCCCATCAGCTATGGAAGCAATGGGAGCCTCAGCTGGCATGACTTCCATTCCTTAGAGCAATGCAGAATGAATTAAACATCGCAGAGATCTGGTCCAGAGGTGGAGCTGAACAACAGGACTTTTCTGTTTTGCTATTCAAAGTGCAGGTGAAGGTGTCAGGCCACTCCTGAAAGCAAAAGGCTGTTACTATTTCTGGATGCAGGAACTGACTACACATAGTGAAAATGTGTTAACCTTGCCAAATTTCAGCTCAGCGCTCTCAGTCTGCATTTTTGTAAGAAGCAAATAGCTGGCTATCCAATCCTGAAAGAGCAATTTGCTTATTTCTGTAGAGTTTTGCTTTCCTTTCCCAAGAAAATACTTCCCTAAAAACATACTTTCAGTTTCTTTCATATGTGCAACAACCACTCTTTAATGAGCATTTTCAAAGCATTTCCTGGGAGGAACTGACTTTATTGGCACTCCACGACATTTTTGCACAGAGAAGTTAGTGAATATTGCTGTTGTTAACTCTTGTCTGGTTTCACTGAAGAAGAGAATCTTCATTCAAATATTGGATTCTAGCAACTCTTATTTCTAGCTGGTCATGTACAAATACAACATCTGAGCTCAACATCACACCTACCTATTGAAACTATTTCAGCCTTTGTACCTCTAGTCTCTTCAAGAATAGAAACCTTGGAGAGACTCACTAATCAATGGCTTTTGATTAGGTTTATTTCTGTTAAGATAAAAAATAAAAAGGCTTTTTGTTGTTTTTGAAGTTGTGATTTTGATTTGTTTATCTAGGAGCTGGAGAATAACTCTGTTATTCAAGGTTTAATAGATTGTTAATGTCTCTGTCAAGGATAGATCCATAATTTGTAAGATGTGAGCAACTAGTAAATGCATCTGATTTTCAAATTCAGAGGTATGATTTAGGAAAAACATGTAAACTCCAGATTTTAAGATTATGCAGAATAACACCAACCAGGAAAACAACCTTTCATCTGCAGAGACTGAACTAACCCTAAAATAAGACTTTCCTCTGAATTAATTTCACTACTTCAAGAGGGCTCCTCTCACTCACTGCATTTTCTGTGTGGTTTCTGAACTGAGCAAAATGCACAATCTTACAGGAGATGAGAGCCTTTTTAATCATGTCCAGAGTGAACAGACACCTTAAACCCACCATTGTTTCTACATGCAAATATTGCACCAAGGAACAAATGGTAATTCCCTCGAGGGGCACAGACATCTTTGTTTGAGTTATAGGTGGCTTTATGGAGGGGGGTGTCGGAAAAGCTGCACAGAGAATTATTTTTCTCTTTTCCAGGAACAAGACGAGAAACAGTGTTTGCACTTGACATAAAAAATTCTAAAAAGGTTAAGAATTAAGGTTTCAGGAGAAATGGTAATTTTCTGAAAGGAAATGATAGTGTACAGAGCAAGGGATCAGAGAAAAAAGAGAAAACGGCTGTGATCAGAAGCGGAGAAGGACAGAATGCACCTCTCTCAACACAAGGCAGGTCCAGGCACCCATCAGTCTAGCATTACCTAATTTCTGAGTGCCTGAGTTTGCAATCTTACTTCTTTATTTTTATATAATTTTGTTCTTTTTTTTAGAGGAAGCATGGCAGGAAAAGTGCAATACTCCGCACAAGATATAATTTCCTTCAGTACCCATCACCAGCAAATGATTGGAGAAGCAATCTTTTGCCAATGGCTTAATTAGAGGAAACTTCTATATTTAATAATGTTCCTTAATGTACTGAACCCTACACAATAGCTTATTGAAGGAAAAAAAGCAGAGTGATTATTTTCATAGCTAAGGATGGAAGAAAGGTTCAGTCATTAAAGTCATCACAGAAACAATGTTATTAACTATACAGGAACAATCTCAAAGGAGTTCTGAGCTGATTGACAGTGATAAAATAATGTAGGAAGCTAAAAAAAGGGCCTCTCTCCTCACCTGTTTTTATTAATACCCTTATTACCTTTCCCTGAAAGACAGCTTTTCAAGAGCTATTGTTGTGCTTAATATTAAATAAAATTAAACATGGCAGACTGTCAGTTATTTCTTCTGAACACCTAAACAGAGGGTGCTCACCACTGCAGGGATGTGCCCTTCATCAGAAGCAGACCCGTGGCCAGACCCCCAATATTCAGGGATGTAAGGAAAGAAAAGGCTGCTCAACAGAGAGAGAAAGAGGAACACTCAAGGATGCAGCTACATCAGAAGGCCAGCAGTGGTATTTCATAGCTATTAATTACTTTACAGTCTGTAAACCCTACAGAAAGTGCCAGCTGCTGTGAGCCAGGACCCTCAAAGGTCAGATTATCATGAAATCGTTACAGGAGAGGCTGCTTTTACTTAGCATATAATTGCTAAACCTAAGCACACTCTGTAGAACCAATAGGAAAATGAATTATTTAAGTACTCTTTTTTAATAAATAGTATTACCATTTTAATTGCACCAGTATTAATTTAACTCTGAAATGTGCCTGAGGACTTGGCAGAATTAAGTTTTGCTACTCTGGAGTTTTCAGAAATTTCGGAACTTCTGAATGACATATGTGTGTGAGTATAGGCTTTAAAAAAGTGTGCATGCATGTTTGTATTCCTGCAGAATTTCTTGTCTTTGGATATTTCAGGTGTCTAAAAATGCAATCCTTAGGTAGTTTCCTCACTGCATGCTGCAGTCAGATAAGTGAAAAGTTCTGGCTCAAATGACGAGTTTCTCTCAGCTGAGCAAAACCAGTTCTCATTCTCCCAGCACCCAGCCTGACCTGAGGGCTCAACTGGCAGGTACTGCATCAGGTTAAAGCTGCTGGTATTTCTGGCTCCAAAGAACTTTTCTGTTTACCTAATTCTATTTTATGTGAACCATGTGTATTTTATGAGAGCCAGTCAGGAAAAGAGAGGACGAGAGATCAAGGGGTATTTTATTCCTGAGGATGGAGCAGACAGTCTGTATACTCAGCATCAGCTCCCCTGCATCCACACGTTCTAAAGCACCACACATGTCCAGATGTTGCAGCCACACAGCTACTCTTTCCATATTGCTCCACAGCCTGTTCACCAATAATTCTTCTCCTTCCTCTTTTCTCACCTGGCACTAAACAGAAGAGACACTTGGACTTCAAACAGCTCATTATTCACACCTGCTCTGAATTTCAGTTTCTTTTTTTATATGGTCCCACAGGTTGAGGGCTCTGTTTGCCCTTCTTTTTGATCCAGTCTTCCAGTCTGAGAACTCCCTATCAGATGCACCAAGCACACCTTTCAGGCCTCAGAAACATCTTATTGAATTAATGAATCCATTCATTTTTATTAATACAATAATTTCATTATTGAATAAACTTGTTTCATCAACAATAAATTGGACAGTGTATGCCCTAATTCTTTGAAGTCAATCAGCATCATTTCACAGGCTTTGAACCATGTCCTTAACTGGGCAGGACACGCTACAAAAAAATTCTTTGGTCATACAGCAATGCTACTTAGTTTCCAAACCAGCCTTTTGTGCCCCAAAAGCCCACGAGATGCAACAGACTTGTTAAGTGCAGAGCACACCAAACATGCTTCAGCATTTGGAACAGCACCTGGGATGGTCTGCTCACCTGGAACTGTGTGTGTGTGTGTGTGTGTGTGTGTGTGTGTGTGTGTGTGTGTGTGTGTGTGAGCTGGCACACATTGTACTCTGGGCTCTGCAAGCCCCACAGGCCAGGGGCAGAAGTGGCTCATGTTTAGATCTGCGAGTCACAGATGCAGGAAGATATTTACAGTGTTTTTCCTAATGGGTTTCGTGGATGACTAACCTTTCAGCTGCATTCTTAAGTATCCTACTTTGCCCATGTGTGTTACAGTACTTTTCTATCCCTACTTGACCCTGCCAGCCCATGAATATTTGATTCTAAATTAGAGCATTACAAACCAAGAGATAAATTCTATCCAGGGTACAGCCCTCGCAGAGGTTAATTACATTTGGTGGTGTGAATGTTAAAGACCTGACACTGCAGGAGCTTTGGGCTTTGGCTTCTGTTGAACCAGAGCTTGAAAAAGAAGGGAACTGTCACCTGCCCAAGCCTTCTGAAAAGCCAAGGGTTTTTATTTTACTTGGCATTTATGTGTGTGCTGGCACTGTTCTTTAGTTCAAACTGCTCCCAGGTACTGATAGCAATTAATAGACCATTTGAGCTTTTGTTTTGTATATTAAGCAAGCCAAACTCAGGTCTCCTCTCCTCTTTAAAGACTATTCCCCTTCCACCAGTTCAGTAGTTCATCTCTCTGTTTCACTTGTCCCCAAGAGAGGATTTAGCAAATTTTCCTTTGACTTCATAAAATTGCCAGCTTTCTCCACCTCTCTTGTGCATTTAGGCTGTAAGCTTTCCAGAAAAGGGAATGGTCTGTGTCACACAATGGCCTTATGCTGTGCAATGGAATTCTTAACTGAAATGGAGCTGAAAAGTCAAGAGTAAAACACAAATTATCAGTAGTTACAGAGGAACGGCTGTGATCTTTGCAACTCAATACCATGAGTTTAGCAAAAAGAGCTGAATAGTTGCTTGTTCCATATAAGCTTTTCTTTCAAATCACCCATTAAAACAGAGCTGATGGTAATGTCTGCCCATCCTGCACTATACATCACAGCAGTTCTGCCATTTCCAGTGAAGGTTCATTGGCCTATCCATTTTTTTATTTCCAGCAATCCATGTTTGGCTTACATTAAGCCCAAAGACTAAAATTAATCCGTGCCACCAATACCTAAATACCAGAAGGCACTCCCGTGTTTAAACAGATCATCCCAACCGGGGCACTCTAATGCTTTCCCTTGCCAGAATATTGACCAGAACAGTACCAGTGGCTACATGGGACTTCAATAACCCAAACGACCAGACCAGGGAACAAAAACCTGACCCTCTGGCTCTCAACACAGAGTTGGGTCTAAGGGATAACATTTGCTGCAGAAACTTTACTATCATGGCCTTCGCCATCCTCACTGCAAATATTGGACTGAAATACAGGTGTGAGATGAGGACCTGGAAGCTCATTCTCATGTCACTTAACTCACAGGACACTCACAAATTAACGTGTCCTTTGCTTTGGGTGTTCTTGATGAGATTTGTGACTAAAGCTGAATCCACTAAACCAGACAGAACTCCAACAAAGCACTGAATTTCATTATCCGCCCCCCAACAGGCCCAAAAGTGGGAGGAGATACCTGAGGCCAAATTTACCTCACTGTTCCACACGAAATCCTTATGTTTTACCACAGTCTGCCTCACAGGAACTCCCAGTAGTTTTAATTAATTATCCTCATGGTGTGTCCTTCCATGGCACTGAAAGTATTTCCCCACTCTTACCTTTGCCAGCAAGCCATCCCTCTCAGCACTGCAGGACAGCGGAGGAATGGGACCAGATAAGGGGATGAAGGGATGGCACACGTGAGCCTCAGTGTGCCCACAGGGGCAGGGCTGCAGAGCAGGGGCATGGACAGAAAGCTTTGCCCACTTGCACAGCTCCTCACAGCACAAAGTTGTGCTGGGATTAATTTCAACCAGCAACACTGAATGTCTCCTTCAATATCAGCAATTACGTGACAAGCCAAGTAGAAGGAAATATTTCCCTTTCAGAAAAGCAAGCAGGCTCAGGGCTGATGTGGAGAGCCCCTGAAGTGCAGCATTAAGAGCAGGAACTTCCCTTCATGTCCCCAGAGGCTTTGCTGTGCTTGTCACAGCACAGAGCAGTCACCTCCCCCTCAGTGATGTCCCCTTTCCTCAGCAGAGCCTTGGCCTCAGTTCAGGGAGGACAAGGACCCATGTTAAGGCCAGCTACAGCCTGAGAACATCAGGTGAGGCTGTCACTGAGGGGGCTGAACACTGACCATTATCCACAGCACAGCACACTGCATTGTGGGGAGTCACAACCAACCAGGCTCCTGAAGCAGTTCAGGATGAATGATGACATTTTGCTTTGGGTCAAGGCATTAACAAATTAACAGAGCCACAAGCTCTTCTTTAAAGGCTTGTTCAGAGCCTAACTACAGTATGACCAGCTCTTGAAAAAAGTGCACAGTATTCAGCTCTCTAAACATCCTAACCACTAAGAATCAGGGGACTGGTAGATAACTGGCCTTCTAAATTGCTCTCTGCTCCCTGGCTTCCTATGCTTACCATATTCAGCATTTGGAGACAAACTACATAATTTGGCAACTGCCAGAGGAGGTCTAGGAAGCATGAACACATACTTTAGAAAGACAGTGCTAACACCAGGCACGTGTCTTCATTTTGTACAGCTGCTGACTGCCTTTCCTCTGCCCTGCTTTTCCAAGCTTTAGTAGGAATCTCTCCGGCAGTTGCTGAAGGGCTAAACATACACAGAGTGGTCAAATACTCTTCCTGCTCTTCATGTTCTCATTGAACTTTTCTCCTCAAACCACAACACTTGGCTAATCAGCATCATTTACATTTCCATATATATAACATTTGCTCTTTCTGAGGCACAGCTAAGAAAGCAACTCTTCATCAAAACTACTTATGTGCACAAGAAAACTCAGCACAAAGAAGAGAGGGTAGAGTAGGGAGGGAGGGAAAGAGTGCTGCCTTCTAGGTGGACAAAAATGCTGACATGAAAAATCTTCCCCCTTTAATCAACTTAATTTACCTTCTTGAAAGCTCATGATGACAAACTACCTGAACTGGAGCGGCTTGGGAGCTGATACGTGTCAGCGTCCACTGCAGTAAATTATTGCCTGGCTCTGCTGATGGAGACAGAGAGAGGTGATAGTGTTCCAAAGGATAAATGGTAATATCCACCATTTCTTTCCACTCTGCAGCCAAGTTGCTAGCACAGAGTGCGTAGACTTGGAAGCCAGTACTATTAAAAGAAATGGCACTCTCCATTTTTATTTTTTTAAAGTTTTCTCCCAAAGGTGAACGATGACTATAAAAAAGCCATATATTTCCTAAAAAATACTAGGTTGTGCTAGATTCACGTAACTGAGTTTAAGTTCTAAAATGCATTTTTTTGGAAACAAGTAGTCATTCAGGTATCAATAAACATTGTGCAATTTATCATCATCCTGCTGAGTTTTCAGCTGGCAAAAGAGCTGTTTATGTTACATATCTTCAAAACCCGATTTCTCAGTATCGCACTGCTGCTATTCCCACCCTCTCCTCATCTCAGAGGTGCACGTGTGTTGCTATTGACACAGCTCTGCTCCTTGTACTGTTCTTCTCTGTCACACAACAGATAAGCTTCTGTCCATCATGTCACAGACGCAGCCTGGGGACAAAGCTACGAACAGTTCCTACAGTTCTGAAAATAGTGATGTAACTAGTGGGGACTCCACAATGTGGTTCCACTTTGGCAGCTCTGGATTTAATTACACATTCCAGAGGGATACAGTCTTTTCCATAGACATGAAATGCAGTACACAGCCTTTTACTAGAGGTCTGTAACTACTGCAAGGTGCCAAACATGGTTCAGGGAGTGGGGTACAAGGGAAGGAGGAGGTCATGCCCATGCAATATCGAAGTAGCAAATGAGAACCAGGGAGTGAGATCCCTCTAGTCTGCACTGCTGCACTGAGGTCAGCACAAGAAATCCTCTTAATGGAGGAGAAAGGCTGCCGCTCACTGACACAAACCAGCTGCTGCCCACCAGTCCTCTCGAGCCACTCGTGCCAAGTGGGTCCTGCAACAGAGCTCTGACATCTTCAGTTCCTATATAGGAAACAATTCCCTGAGCAGCCAACACATCAACCACCTCTCATCCCCTTCACAATCCGATCCTTCATAAGCTGAAAGGGCTGTGTTTGACACTGTCTGGCACTGTCACAGCCAGGTAACCACAGGCATTTATTGGATTTTTTCATTTGGCTACATATTATCAGAACAGCACAAAGTGCTGTTGCTTCAATCATTTATCATAATCATATTTCTTTTCCCTGAAAAGGCTCAGGTCCTAGGTGTCTCAGCTATTGTTAGTTTTGTGGCATTGGCCTTTTCCCCTCCTCCTGATTCTGTCTGTGAGTGAACATTAGCTCATGAGCTGCAGTTCAACATTGACTCTTAACACAGCCCTGTGAGCTTGAATGTTGGGATCAGGGCTGCCCACAGCTGGGTTTGCAAGGCACACTCAGCACCCTGCAATCTGGTAGTCATGGCTGGCACCACAACAGTTGGCTGTGCTAGGAGCCAGGAAAATGAAGTTACTAACAGCACTCATCATTTATTTGCTAGGCAGGTACAGAATCACAGGGAGCCTCCACACAGAGCAGCACCAGAGCAAGTGTTATCAGCAATGCCAACACCACAGTTAAAGCTACAGCCAACTCCTCAGTGTTCTCACATTCAGACAACTCTTAGTTAAGCCTGCAGGGTCCCCATTTCAATAGATATTATGCATGTTTATTAGGCACTATAACACAACATACAAGCCCTTTCCTTTTCTGGGGTTTATTTCATTTAAACAAAAAAATATTTAAACTGTCCTGCTTACATTACTCCCCTTGTCTGCCACAACTAGCCTCTTCTGTGAGCAACAGTGGGACAGATAAGGAGAACTCTATCTGACCCACATTTGCTTGAAACCAGAAAATGACAGTGTAAAAGGGAAGGCAACCGAGTAAGAGAAACCTGTCTGTGAGGGGACTGGGTAAGGGAGAGAGAGCTAAAGAAACAGTGAGTTTATCTACCCATTTACCTCCTCCCTCTTCATATTGAAGCCAGAAGCCAACTGGAACTAGCTGACCCTAGATCAATTATGATTCTGATCACCAGCTTGGAGTGAATTTTAAGCATTGGGGGTACCATACTAATAATGCAGGAATATTAAACCACTGAATTGAATCTCCTTCGACAACGAGGATCAGCAATCCTGAAAAACTACTGAAAACAAGCACAGATGGCCCGAGTCAGGACCATCAACAATTGACAGTGTTGATGATGACAAGATTACAATGGAGATCATCACACTCTTTCTCCAGAGGCTTCAGACAGCAGAAGGCTGGAGAAACAAGGCAGATGAAGAAGGGGGAACACTCCAAAGGCACAGGTCCCTGCCTCAGACATGCTCTGGAGCAGTGAAGGGACAGTGGCTGGACATACTTTCAGTATCCTGGGTCCTGATGAAACATGTGCCAGCCCACCCACAAAATAAACCCTGGGACAGGAGTGGTTGAAGGAACCAGGGTGTCCCCAGTCCTTCACTTAAGGCCATGGGCCCAGAGGAGAAAGGTAAAACCACTGCAGCTGAAGATGGCACAACATGATAACCCAGCGTTTTCCAGGAGCCAAAGGACAAGACAGAGAAGGCACCAACTCTGATGCCAAAATGTCAATGCAATAACAAAATGATCCCTTCCAGCCTATGCCTGTCACTTCCATTCCTCAAACACTAGACTAACTCAGAAACATCTAAAACACAATGACTATAAAAAATACCAGTGTGATTGACTGACCAGAAAAACATAAATAAAAGAGCCCTAAATTGCATCATTTGGGTAAATATGTATTTATACAGTTTGGAAAGAAAAGCCTTGTTGTTCAACTGTTGGACAGCAGCAGCGACACAGGAGCTGTTCTGGTTTATAATGCAAATCATGTAATTTGGGACATGCATTATGGACATTAAAAATGCAAAGTAAGATCCATGTGAAACGCTGTTAATTTGCAGTAGCCACTTTTCAAAGTATAATTTCTCAGGCATTTACATATTTTTTCAGAAAAAAAAAATTAATACTATTTAGAACATTTGCCATATCTCGTTTGTTGGATCAAGATACTTTTGAGCTACAGAAACAGGAAAATGGCAATGGAAACTAGAAAGTTACTGATTTCCTTCTTTTTTTAATTTATTTTTAACGAAATATAAATTAAATATAGGATTCTCATATTTCTAATAGGCCAAAGAGTTTTAATTACAAACGATCTGATCTCTATTGAATTACATTATCATCTTGGCCAATTCCCGGCCCCTGGAAGAGTATTTGTGCTGAGAAAACAGAGGCACAAAGCATCCAGCAGCAAGAAACTCCAAGGTGAAGCAGAGCTGTGCTGTGTGGGTGAGCCGCACACAAGCTGGCCCTTGAGCAGGGATTGAGAGGGACAAAGGACCAGTTTTTACCTCAACAATGGGAGGGCTGAGCTGAGCCTCACAGGTGCTCCAAAGCTGTGCTGCAGTTCTGCACGGTTCAGCTCCCCTGCACTCCCAGAACCCCAGGGAAGGGGCAGGACAGTGGTTGGGAGTGCACACCTCCCTGACACGGGGGCTGCACATCTTCCCTACAGGTACCCCAACAACCTGGGAGCCTTTCCGTGCCCGGGACTGCCTGCACTGCTGTCACCTGGAGAGGGAGCTGTCCTCTCCCTTTTGACTGACTTGGCAGATGTACTCCCGAATTTGCAGATCCTTAACAATATCACATTCTTCTTGGGGGTCCAGAGGATCACTCTGTGCCTCTCTTTGCAATGCCAGCTTTGCCAGGCTGCTCTCCCTGCCCTCAAGAGTGAGCCTGAAGTCGGAGTGTGCTCCCCAAGCAAAGCATCACGCTGACACAGCGAGGGAAGGGGTATCCAGAGAAAATGAATGACAAGTTAAGTGAAAATAGTGTGTTTCCCCTGGAATGATACTCCAGGCAACTTGGTATTTGGGAATGTAAACTTAAATTGCCACAAAATGCAAAATCAATTCATATATAAAGTTAGAAATCAAGATTTTATTTTCAGGTCTTTTTCTTTGCTTTAGTTTTGCTGGATTGCTCCCAGCTACCCACTTGAACAAGCTGGCACTCAGGCCTGGGCCATTCTCAGCTGGGAGCATCCCTTCTCCCTCACAGAAACTAAAGGGCTGCTGCTACCCAGGGCCCCCCTGCAGTCACAGGGAACCAGAGGCTAGGAGTTCTGTGTGCTACTAATTTCCAGAGCTGAGCCAGAGCCCAGGAATAGGATATTTGGGTTCCAGTTGGGTCTGAGCCCTAACCCCAGTTCTGCCACAGCAGTGTCCATGTATAACCCATGGCTAGACATTTTGGCATGTGCTCCAATTGCTCCTTTCTAATCCAGACCCCATTATAAGCACTGGGGAGCACGCAAATCCACAGGCTCTGACAGTGTTTGGATCATGCCCAGCAATACTTGGGAGCACTCCTGGAGGTTATTGCACTGAAAGTGTTATTTAAACCTGGCTACTGTATTATTTTCCCAGTGGCAAGTCAAACAATAACCCCTGAAGTGGTGAAGCCAAGCCACTGTCTTTGTCAGATTAACCTTCCTAGAGGCCCTCTAAAATACATTGCAAATGTTGGTTCTGAAGAACGAGGCAGATGAAAGTTCTACCCACTCCCCTAACTTTCATTTCGAGTTGCAAAACCAATCCACAGTCCCATTACAAATCAGATCTGAAAAATGCTGCTTGATTATTTTTTAAAGAGCTCAAACTAGGTCACCAAAAATAGAGTCTCTAATGGGCTAAATGCAGAAAATGACTGCTCAAAATTAACAAGTTCCTGGGCTCCAGGACTACACAAAAGCTTTTTGAGTAGATTGCTTGCAACTACACAAACTGTATCCTCTGCCACACATGGCAAAAGCCCAGCTTGCCAGATGCTAAGCGATCATTTGTGCAAAGTATAAAGTAGTTTTCAAAAACCATAAAGGGATTTTTATTCTTAGAAAATAACTCTCTAGCTTCTTTTCCCTTCATTAGGAAGTGCTTTATAAATGCGGCTCCTGAGACTGGCCGGCTGAGCCACCTCAAAGCACAGCCTTTCAGCTCCTGTTGCTGCTCTCAGACTGTTTCCAAGCACGTGGCAAGGAAGAGCATTCAGCCCCTGGACTAATAGACCCACTGTAAGGTTTCCATAAAAATACCCCTTCACAGGCAACAACAGGAGATCGATATAGAGCAGTTTTGCTGGGTAGCTCTGATCAGAAGCCCCTTAAATGGCCAGAAGCCCTCCCAGGCAGCCTCCTGAACCACCACGCTGAAAGCCACATGAGAATCAGAACGCAGGGGAGGATTTGCTGTACTTTCAAAAACAAGATGCCCTGAGCTGTCTTCCAGCCAGTGGCTGCTAAGATCCACGGTCCACTATATAGGGGCTGTGGCATCAACACAGCTTTTCCATAATTGACCACAATGCACATGCAAAGCCCAGGATCTTGAGGATTATAGGAAATGTGCTGGTATTTCTCAGAGCCATCATTTGATTACACAGGCACCAAAAGCAGAGGCTAAACCCTATTCAAAGAAGCAGATCCAGAATACCTACCTTAGGCACCACACACTGTCATACACCCTCTCCAAACCCAAGGAATAGTCAGCACATCTCCTCAACTCCCGGCAGCATTACCTGTGGCCCCATGCTTAAATTCAGTGTTATTTGGAAGGGATATAAAGCTATGGGAGACAATCTTGCTCGAAGAACAATCTCTGGCCTATGTTTAACTAGTATCCCTGCAAAGCTGTGCAGCACCTGTAGCTCACCTGGGTTGCTTCTCTTCAACTTAATTGGATTTAATGCAAAAAACTAAAGATAAAGACTCTCTGATAAAGACTCTCAAAGTCATGTTCTGTAAAGCTCTGACAATAAGGAAAACAAATGTTATGCCCCACAATTGCTTTCTCCAAAGAACCTTCCATTTCTGAAGAAACATTTCCACAGATTTTCAGATTTTTTCAGATTTCCACAGATAAAAAGAAGTTCTGCCAGATTTATGGAAAGAGAGACAAAATCCTTCTGGGAAGTGCACACAGGCCCTGGGAGTAAACAGGTGTGCTTATGTTTTGGACATGAGTCACCCTCTGCACAAAGCTCATGAAAAATCAATCAAAGGCAAGCACAGTCTTTTTTCCAGAGGAGGCCAGTTCAGACATACATTTTTGAGACAGTGGAGCAAGAAAATGGCTGAAAGGTAGGAAGCTGAACTGGTTCTTCATAGCCCCACCTTCACCAAATGGTTAGTTAGAGCCTTTCACCTCTGCAACATGAGAATTTTGCCTAACACCCAAGAGCCTTTGCTAAGGGATACTTCAGTACACACCAAGCAGGATCCTGACTCCTCTGCAGCAGCCCACTGTCACCTGCACTAGGAATGTGACTTGAAGATTTTCTGCACTGAGTGTTGTTTACTGAAGAGCACTAACAGGGAGGATTTGGTGTGCTCCCTATTTTACTAGTGCTGTACATGCCTACTGAATTGCATCTCTCACAGAAATATCACTTTTCCACAGACAGAGTGACCTTTGAAAAAAGTGAAGTATTAAAAGCAATTTAAATAAAATCTGTAACTGAAGCCCAGACATATGTTAGAGAGCACTCACTCCATCTCTTCAGATTGTCCACCCCCACACTGAGCACCTTACTGCACTTGTCCTCTCACATCACAGTACATGACATGATGGAACAACACATCAGTAACAACATCATGTGAAGTGTAAAATAAAATCAGAAAGCTTTAAACATACCTTTACATGAAAAGTTGCTTTCTTGTTTTGTTTTGGGGGTATTTTGTTTGTTTTTGTAGAAAGTGCATATCTCAGGGTACCAAGACATGGAGACGTTTCCCACTTCTGTGTCAATGCCATGAAAACAACCTCTGTAAGCACCAAGTACAATGCAGTGCTCTCTGATCTCAGCTAAGGGGTGGCAATGCAGTGACAGATTGTGGTGACACTCAAGGGTGAGTTCAAACTAGCCTGCTTATTAACAGCCCATCTCAGGATAGGCAAGAAGGAAGGCACATAGCATCATCCTATGCCTGCTGCTTGCTGGGCAATGGCCCTGCTGGACGTGAGGATGACTGTGGTACAGTGGCTGCTGTTGGTCTAGGCTTTTCCACCTGGCAGTGGAAAAGGGACAGGGATGTAGGCAGGTGCAATTTGCTTTGGTCTTTTTATAAGATCTGTGGAATTAGAAAGGCACTGAAAATAGCACAGTTTTGCTATTGATTTTAAGGCCCGTCACTAAAACTCATGCCAGTTAGCTCACAGTGCAATTGTAGATGTAAGAGCTCAGTAGAAACACTGTGTTATTAAAATTATAAGGCTATGTTTTACATTGCCATGTTCACACATTTTTCTGTCAATCTCTTCAGCATAGGCAGCTGCCTGGCGCTGCATGGTGTGTAGGAGTCCAGACAGGCTTTCCCCACAATAAACATGAGTGTGGCTTTCCAGAGTGGGCAGCCTGCTGCAGAGATCTGCACAAATTCACCAGGGGTTACGATGATACAGTTCCACCAAAAATGTCTGTGGGATTGACATAGTTTAGACTGTAGGCACTAGTGCCATTTCAGCATACTTGTGTGTGTGTGAGTACTGTTCAGCTGGCATTCAAGGTCTGTGTGGCCGTAGGAGTTTGTACAGGGAGAGATTAATTTTACAGGATCACAGCCTACAGTCTTCTCAGGCAAATCGCCCCCTGATTTCAGAGAACAGATGGTCAGATGTTTAAGATTTTTGCTCAAAGACCTTTCTGTCTTTATATGAAGCTGATACTGTTTAATGTAGACTGTGATATCCTTGCTGTCACATACAGAACTTAAGCTTCGTAAGCAACAAGAGCTCATGGATATGTTATGGCTAGCCTAAGAGAAGGTGGATGGAGTTGATCAGGTGAGGACTCAAATCCCTGTTCATTAGGGAGATTCATTTGTCAGAACAGACACTAATTTGCCCCAATCTCAGCTCCTTCCATTCTCTCCATCTTCCAAACAGCATTTCCCTTCTCTTAAGCAAAAGGACCCCTAATATCTCCCATTTAATGGCTTTGCACAAAAGCTGCAGCTTAAACCCTCAGTGAAGATCTGTGGCACACAGAAGAGTGAAACCACAGATCCTCAGTGAAGCCTCATAAAAAGTCCTGATTCATACAGACAGTTACACACAGCATTAATGTGCTCAGCCAACCAACCTGTTGTAATCAGGTTATGGGCACAGCTTTAGAAGGAAGATGGACTGGAGTTTAAACAGCTCAAGCACACAACTCACCTGGTAATTCCACATGTGGGTGTTAAACTGGTCATAACTAAATTTTATAAGTATCTAGAATCAGGAATTATAAACCCAAGTACTCCTAAATAGAACATCCGATTGGAACTCATAAATATGTAATGGAATCAGAACTGCATATGAGATGTGGAGAAAGGTAAATTACAGCAATGACTCTGTCAACTAGAGGAAAAATGAGCAAATTTACTTTTGCCCCTAAGCAGTGGATCACGAATCCTCTAGAAAGAGCCTCAGCTGTTAACAGGTAGAGGGCTTTAGGAGAGGACTGAGGGCAAGGGAAGGACAGGGACAGCCAGAACAGGATCAAAAATAACCAAAACCTTCAAGCCATTTTATCATTTTGTGCTCTGAAACAAGCTATTTCTAGCATTAAGCACTTGAAAAATGCAAGTTTTTCCCATGTGACAACAGTGCCAAGTGCTCACTGAACACTCATGAGCACTTCCTTTACAGCCGTGCAGCAAAGCTGCCCTTTCAAGTCTCAAAAGAGAGACATGGGCAGGGTGTCAGTCCTTCCATTAGCCATTGTCCTTGCAGGGATAATCATCAACAGCTACACAGCCCGTTTTGAACTTGGCCAAAACATGCTCTCTCTATAAGGGTAAATAAATAAGCTTTTCCATCAATGCCTTGCTTTTGCTTGACCAAGAGCAACATTTCATTACTCAAATTTCTTCACGCATTAGTCAATGAAACCCCAAACATTAAATTCTGCTCATGAGTTTGAAAAATTTAGGCCAGATAACTTTTCTTTTGCAACCTCTTTTTTTTTTTTCCTTTGGTAAGAACAAAACTGTGGCTCTAATAGGCACACGCTACAGCACTCTCACATCTCCCCACAAAACCACCCGTGCTCTGGAAGCCCGTATTCATTTCTCCCGGTTGCTATCATTAGCCAGCCAGCAAATCATTACATAATAAAATACCAGCATCCAAAACACCTGCATGTTTTTGCCACACACCAGACATCCATGTCTTTTTCTAGACAGCAGTACAACATCTTCCTTTCTAATGCAAACTTCCGCCCACCCACGTACCCCACATAATGACTCAAAAGCAAAGGCAGGAGATTAATTATGCCTCTGATGTTCTCCAGGTTTTGTTCTGCCCATTATCTAATTGTGAAGGATTGGCATTCCTAAATTCACAGATGCCTTTCAGTGGACGGCTGCGGCTGTGAGCGGGGCACAGCAGAAACTCCACGAGTGCCAACAGAGCAGTGCTGTGTTATGACACCACAAGGTCTGGCCTGGAGTTTTTACATACCCTCTTTTCAACCACATTTCTATTCCCATACTTGCAGAAAATGGGGTTTTCTTCGTTTACTTTCTCACCCTTAGAAACCTGTTTACTCTAAGATTAGGACCAAACCTACTGAGAGTTTGTTTAACTGGCAGTGCAGAATATAAAGACATGCTTTTATTCAAGGGATGATGAAGTAACCAAGTGCAATTCCCTTTCAAGCACCCCTTTAAGTACAATAACCTAAACATTGGAATTCAGTAATTATTTTTTTAAATTAAAGTGAAAATTATTTCAGAAATATGAAGATAGCTACAAAAAATTCTCATAGCTACTACTGTCCTTTTCAACTTTGTTAACGACCACCAAAAGGTTTCTCCTCCTTCACAAAGAAGTTTCTGCTTTCATGTATTTGCCATGGGCTCTTATTTATTAACAAAAACAACAGCTAATTCAATCCCAGTGCTGAACTGTTTGGGGCTTCATTTGTTATTAGAGACTAACTTTGGAGTTTTGCCATAATTTTGCTGTGTCTACAGTTTATCTGATTTTTATTGACTCCTTTAATTAAAATGACTTGCAGTACAATATTAATTGATCTTGTGATAAAATAATTAATAGCAATTAATTAATTTTTCAGTAATTAGCATATGCAATTTTTCCTCCAGATGTCATTCTGTGCCTCTCAGAAGCCATGCCCTTAGGACAGGAGAGATAAAACCTCAATGTTTTTTCATCAAGATGCCCACAGAGAATGCACATCCCTTCCCCTCATCCCAGTGTCTCTGCAAACACAATTTGGTATTCCAATCACACCTTCATTGGCCCTAAATAATATGTATATCACTACCAAGTGATCACCATGTAAGGTACCCACCCTGCCCCTAAAAGAAATGGTGAGGTGTTTCATGGAGACATTGCCTAGGAAATGCTAAGACATTGTATTTTAATTTAATTATAGTCTTAAGCACTAATAATTTTTCTACTGAGAGCATCATACACACTACAAAATGAAGTCATTTTTCCCCCTCTTACCAGCACCTCTTTCTCTCCTGGCCTCTCACATTGGCATACACAGTGTAAGCCTCGGATCAAACACATATCTCTGTGAAGAGCATAAGGGTTTCTCCAAAGAGATCTCATACAGTGCAAGCTCATGTCAAGTGCTTACCTCTTCGTACAGACATAAAACTACCTGGGGTCTCATGTCTTATTTCAGAGAGAACTCCCTAATTGCAACTCAAATAACCTTTGGCTTCCAGGTGAACTCAAGCACTCAAGTCCTTTTGAAGCTGGGAGCTGCACACGCCATGGATGTGAAGAGGCAGGCAAGGGAGGCAGGAGCAGAGGAGCCTGCACGTGTGATGCCTGATGCAAGGAACATGCAAAAAGGCATTTTGTCAGTGCTGGCAGTCCCACAGGCTGGAGAGCACTGACCCTAGTGCACAGATGGCCTAGGAATGCTGGGCAAGAAAATTGCTTTAGAAGCACATGGCACTTCTTAATGCAGTGTCAAACACAGGGACCAGACCCTAGCGCAGCAGGCACTGAAGGACTGTGAGATTTCCATTTGAGAATCTTTTTCTGAGGCAGCATCAGAGAGATTTTGCTGCTGGGAGGTGTGAAGTGAAGCAGAACAGATTTTATAGTCCTTAAAATCATAGAGAGGTTTGGGTTGGAAGGAAACTTAAAGCTCATGCTGTTCCAACCCCCTGCCATGGGCAGGGACACCTTCCACTCGCTCAGGCTGCTCCAAGATCCTCCCAGCCTGGCCTTGAACACTGTCAGGGACAGGGCAGACACAGCTTCTCAGGGCAACCTGTGCCAGAGCCTTGTCACCCTCACAAGGAACAATTTCTCCTGTATATCTAACCTAAATTTCCCCTCTTTTGCTTTGAATCAATTAGTCCTTGTTCTGTCACTACAATCCTGGATGAAGACCCCTCTCTGGCTACCTTGCAGGCCCCCTTCAGATACCAGAAGGCTGCTATGAGGTCTCCACACAACCTTTGCTACCTAAAACCATGCAACCTGAGTAATCTTCTACACTACTGAAAAGCATGCAGAACCTACCACCTGAGAGCCCCCATTCATCACACCATAAACACTTCTAAGGCCAGGAGTGCACTGAAGAAGGTGCCCTGAACAACAGCATCCAAAACTGACTCCAGGCACATCATGGACCTGGCTCTGTATGATGAAGTTGATACCTGAAAGCAAAGGAAATCCAGCACCAAATTTAGTTCCTGTGGTTGGGACATCAGAAAGCTTTATGAAAAACGTTTTCCTTTTAACTGTTCTACCTGACTCACCTTTATTATAAAATTTTGTAGATTCTAAAAGCTCGTTTTCGAGCTGCAACTGTTTCATTTTAAACAGAGACATATTTCTATCTGTTGCCAAGATCAAGAGCTGTCTTTGTCTAATACTGTGAACTTTTGAAACCATAAAGGTGAATTATAATTTCTCTGGGAACTGCTTTTCCTACCAGCTCAGTTCTTTTCAGAGAATGTAAATTCTCTTTTCAACTACTTTTCTCAATGTTTGTCTCTTACATTTGTGTCCAGTGTTCAGCAGCTGGTACCAGCTCCCTTGGACATACAGATGTTTTTAAAAGGTTGTCTCCCAGTGCTGGTTTAACGGTGAACTGGTGGGAGAAAGGAACCCAGCTGAAGAGAGATTACAAGTCAGAGTTACAATTTAATAAAAATACTAAAAAAAATAAAATTATACAAAGAGAAACTGGTTTTAACCCACAAAACCCAGATGTATAACGCAGCACCCTGGGCCACAAACAGAATGGTGTTCACTGGCCCCTGTGCTGAGCCCCACGTGGTCCCCCTGAGTGCAAAGTGAGAGGAAAGGATAGCCTGTTGGTGAGGATGATGGTCACAGTCTTGTCAAGAGTGGTGGTCGCAGTCCTGTTGAGGTTCTGGTTCTGCTCTGGATTCAATGAGTGGTACCAGAAGTCCCAAAACCCAAATATTATATATGCTCAGGTTCAGGTGGGAATGCCCAGCACCTCCCCCAGGGCAGGGGGTTTCACAATGGGTGATTTACTCTGTGAGTCATGGCATGTTTTTGGACTCTTCAATGGTCTAGGCTGTTACAGCTGCCTATTGTGCCAGTCCCCAACAGCCCTTTAGCAGACATGACCCCTCAGGCTGGGTGTGAAGGTGCTGATGCCTCCCTGGAGGACAATTATCATGGCTGAGTGTTGGTGTGAAGACAGAAACACTGCTCTATCGCACAGAGTTCTTTAGCACCCAGCTTGCAGCCTGAGGGGTCAGGTGTGCCCTGGGCAGCTGCTGCAAAGGGTCCATTATTAACAGTTCATCAGAAATGGCACACAGGATGTAGAATACACAGTTTTGGTTATACCCACACAGTAAAAAATTAGTCCCGGCCCCTGTCACTAAGACACTCATCCTGAAAACCACTTGTTATTTGCAGAAGAGTTGCCTTAGAGGACTTTGATGTTTTATGATAGGTGTGACCTGGAATTTTGGGCACATTTGAACTAAGACACCACAAAAGCAGGCAGTTTCATAGAAAAAACATTTCCTTCTGTTGCACAATCTCTGTCTTACTTCATCACTCCCATCACCTCCCTTTGGAGGCTGTACAAAAGCCTGGCACTGTGCTTGTCTCGTCCTTTTGAGGGGGGATGAAATTATGATTTCACCTTCCATTTCTTATTTGTTTCTGTGCAGTTTTGACTTCTGACTATTCCTCTGAACAATTAGGATGAATAAAATCCATACCTGCTTTGTTACAGATTACATAAAATAGGAAAAGAATGATAGAAACCTCATACCCTGAAATTGCAGCTACCATGTCACAACTCTTCAACCCAGAAATGACAGTCACAGCTTTTCTTAAGGAGGGAAAGACAAGGGAGATGTATTTCAAACTTTGAGCCAGAAATGCTCCATTGACCCAAGCCCAGCTTCCTGGCAGTGCCTCTTTCTCTTCCTTTTATTCTTTTCATTTAACTGATAATACTTTCTTTCCTTTTTTAATTTTGGAAAATCCAAAGGAAAAAAGAATGTTTTTATTGAGCTCACACTGAAATATTTCTGAGGAGCTGACTGGAAAACCTGTTTCAGCTCAGTTCATCCTCAACTTCCCAATGTGTTGCTTCACAGCACTTATGATTTATTGTTTTGCTGATTTTTTAAGCTGAACTTGCAACTCAGGAAACACCGTAGTGAGCTGGTACCATCACTTCTCTCAACACAATTCACTCTGTCAGTGCCAGTACGTTTCTGTGTGGGCATTTCATTCTCCCAAATTTCTGGATACTTTAACTTGTCATCCCAAATCAGGATTACCATAAATGTTGAAAGAGCAGAACTTTCCCATAAGGCAGGAATCTCAACACTGCATTTAGCCTTGTGATTTACAGTGCTTCTGGTAGTGGAGAAGTCTTACGTTGCTCTTCAATAGCTCATTATCCAAAATCATTTGGCAATGCTTACTTAAAATAATAATAAAAAAAATAAAAACCCCTCAAAGTAACCATGCCAAGATTGAATGGGCAAGGAGTTGAAAGAAAAAAGCCACTTGGACTCACTGACCCTGCAGTTACTGAAAATAAACACCAAGGTGATTGTGGGAGGAATGAGCTGTGACAAGATGAAAAAGTACCTCTACTAACCTTATAAAAGAAAATCTATGAAATGCTGAAGGAGATAAATAAAATCTGCTTCATGCAAGAATTATCAAGGCCTTTTTGCATCAGGAGGAATAATAATTCCCCTCTTGTCTCCTCTCTTTCTTCCCCTTGACTGCTAAACACGGAAATGGAAGCTTCTGGTGGACTCACTTGGAATGGAGAGTTTCTAGTAAGTTCAACCCCTGTAATTATTTTAACTGAAAGTAGACCGATCCAAAGTATTTTCTTTTTCTGTTTTCCAAGTTAGTCTTTAATGGGATTGCAGGAGACAAACAGATTTTAGGCAGAAATGGCATTGAAAAAGGAACTGTGACAATTGCATGGATGCTCTGTCACCCTCCTTTTGCACATCTCCCCAGCAGATTCCTCACCAAAATTGTCTAAGTGCCTAATACAGACATAAATACCATTATTAGGCCTTACTTCACCATTGCCCTTCAAGAAGGCTCCTGGAGAAGTCACCAGAGAGCCCTAGATAAGGGCCATGTAGATATTCCTAAACCTGTACCGTGCACTGCCAGAACACCACATCTTAAAAGAGGCAAGTGCAAAAGGAAGACAAAATTTTGCATGGCTAGTCAAAATAGATTAAAATAATTAAAAAGGGCTGCAGGGAGAAAGACTAAAAGGAAGATAATGAGCCAAGACACTGGATGTCACTATTAGTGGAACAAGACAAAGGCAGAACAGCTGTGCAGGATGACGGGATCCCTACCAGCAAGCTGGAAACAACATAAATTTATATTATGTCCATAATTTATTCATCCTTTGAAAGTTAAGATTTAGGTTTAGTATTACCAAGCAGCAACAAGTGAATGACAGGCATTTGTTTACATCACCCTTCAATATAGAGGTTAATAGATTGATTTACAGAGGCAGTTTGGACAACCTAATTGTGCGCACTCCAGGCTGGTCACACTTGTGCTTCACAGTGTCCTGCAAGAATAATTCACTGTATTTACATCTACAATACTGAAAATCCATATACTGAAATTATAGAATCTCAGTGTATCTATATGTGCATGGCCCTGGCACAATCCTGATCCCTTTCTCCCACAGGGACCTTCCAAACCCATTTGCAAACGGGCACCCCCGTACAAATTCAGCTCACCCCTCCCAGCACACAACAGCCTCCCTGCCAGAGCTCCTCCAGCCACAGCATCTCCCTTGAGCCCACCACCTCTAAGGCTGTGTCCATTCATATTCCTGACACGCTGCTGCCAGCCCCAGCCAGCCCCTTTTGCTGCCAAATCCCTTGCAAGCACCTGGGAAATCCTGAGGGGCAAGGGGCCACTCTGCTTCTGGCTGTGCTGATCTCAGAAAAACACCCTGAGCTTTTCCCCCTTGGCACACAGCAACCTCCTGTCCCCTTGTTTTCCAGCCTAGGACCCAAGTTGATCACTGAACCCTGCACTCTGATCTGTCATTTGCTTTGCAACACCTGTTCCAAATCCATAGCAGATTCCTTGAAGAACCAGCCTTTCACAGACCACATTAAGAAATCAGCACATTTATGTGGCAGTAAATGTCCACAGCCACAAACCTTTTGCCAAGACCAGCTACATAAAAGACACACGGGGACAAAGTTCATACTAAAGGTATAGTCAGCAACTCTGATAAATGGCTGAGCAATGTCAGATTCCAGAGACAGGGAAAAGGAGCTGCAGAAAGGGCAAAGCACAAGAGAACCTGGCCACAGCTCTCTGCAAACCAATTTGCAACTTGGTTTTGGGATTTCTATTCCTAACAGTGGGCCCAGTTTAAATATGTAATGTGAGGTTCACACGTAATTTTGTGAACCATAATGGTGAATTTGATTCACCTTCATTTACTGAGTCAACTTTTAGGAGAATTTGAATTATGTCAAAAGAATTATTTGCATATTTAGCAGTTACGTGAGTGTTAGCACACATGAGCCTCTATTTGATGATTCATATGATAAACATCATTTGTCTTAAGCAAACTATGAAAACCATTTTAAAAAATACTTCCAGTCATCCAGTAAGAGATCAGAAATTATTAAGGATTACATATGTAGATGGTACCAAAGATCGACATGATTGAACACAACTCATTAGCATAAATATCCCTCAGAGTAGTTCTCTGCCAACTCACGGTATGGGAAATGTTTTTCCAAAGTACAGTAGATGGCAAAATCTTACAAATACTAGAAGTGTGCAAAGAATGTGAAACTGGCTATCAGCAGTTTGATAACCACATCAGGAGAAGAAACCTCAGACCATCAGAAAATGATTACTTTAAATAAGGAAGTACTTATAGATCATCTTTATTTAGCATAGTTGTCATGGGTTTCTCTGATTAGGGGTTTTTTAATAAGAGGAAGATTGGCTTCTGTTGGAAGGCTCTGTAGTTTCCCTCCATCCTACAGAGCAGAGCCAATGAGGGCCAGCTCCGAGGAAAACTTCCTGCTCTTGAACCATTAAGTTACACCCCTGCATGAAAACATATTTAAGAAGGTGTTGTGCAGTTAGAAATGGGCAGCCATGGGTTAACAACATCACAATGCAGACATCAAGGTCAGTGCAGGAGGAGAAGAGGAGAAAGAGGGGGAG
>JAWWEE010000002.1:2415633-2455596 GCA_035221455.1 Xenops minutus
TAAATTTAAGCATTATTCTAAGTTCTGCTTTGCCTGTGGTATTAATCAAAGCTCCTCTTTTGGTTGTTATCTCTAGCCATAAATTCTGAGCTGGTTTTTTTTCCTCTCCCCTCTGGAAGGTGAAAAGGGAGGGGAGGGGGGAAAAAAAAGGCCTTGAAAGAGTTTTGCTGGACACCAGGTGTTTATCCAGGGTCAAACCACCACAATAGTGAAGCAGGTACTCAAGTCCTGCAAGCCAAAGACATTTACCCACATCATCTGAGTTAAACAGATGTCAAAAAGCTTTGCTGCATGGTCAGCCACAGGCTCCAGGCTGGAATGAATGGTTGATGCACCTACGAGATGGACTGCAAGTACGATCAGTGAAGCAAAGAGCAACACAGTGACAAACACATTCAGAAAAGATAATAACATGCAAATATGGTGTTCAAGAGCTGAATGTGTTGGACAAGTTCCTGGCAATCTCCACAACCTACTGCATCACTCCTTTCTAAACTGCATATAATGCAGGCAGAAACCTTAGCTCCATATGATATAACTCTTGTGTGGACAGACATATTTGTGATCAATTAATGAACACTTGCAGAAGTTAAAAACCTGAGAGCTCCACAAGTCCCACACTTTATGTGTGGAGTTTGTCCCAGAAACACACAGGAACTGATGGCTGCACATGTCAGCTGACATGTTGCAACAGGAAAAACCTTTCCACTTCCAGAAGAACTGTGACTCAGGAAAATCCTTTCTCAATTCCACTTTCTCAATATCTGGATAGGCATTCTGAAGCCTATGATACAATCTCAAGCCTTACAAAGTGTGATTTCCCATGGTCTCCTGGTCCAGAGCAGGGATCTCATGAAGCATTCCAAGAAACCTCACAAAGGTCAGTAACTTTCAGCAGAAAGGTTTATGCATCAATGTTTCTTGCTTTAGAGAACAGGTTCTCTAAAATAAGCATAGGAGTAAAAAAGCATTGTATCTGGTCAGAACCAAAATGTTCATTTTGAGTAGTATTAAAAATGTCTATTATGGCTCCACACTGTACATTCCCAAAATCTCCAGGATAGGGTCTATCTCCAAGTAAGAATGTCCTACCTACTTAAACCAGTAGAGACTACCATTTAAGTCCACAGCACTTTGTAAATACCTCAAAGTGGCTCTCAATGCTAAAATTGCCTTCAGGCACTGTAAGGGTCACCAGCACAAACAGGACAAATGCAGGTTCTTTGAAATACTGAAGGCACTACATTGGCTCAATGAATTTTCATTCTGGCTAATTTTTTTATCTATGGGAAAAGAAAACTCTTAACTGTTTTAATATTGAGTATACAAAGACTGTTTATTCATGTCATTACAGCACAGCTTGAAAGTCTTTGCATTATTTTTAATTTATTTTTAACTATTGGGGCAGGGGAAAACACCAACAACCAGATTTATGAGGCTGGCATGAATTCAAAGCCAAATTTGATCAGAAAAAGTTCTGAATATAAGAAACAATAATTAAGCCATTTCTGTGAAGCTTTTGATATATGTGGTCTTCCCTCAAGCCATGAAATCCCACCAGAGAAATTTCAGTTTGTCATACTCTTTTAAGAAATATCCAAAGGCTCCCCAAGCCCAAATCTCTTTGGAGTGGTTTGAAAGCATCATCCATGCCAGGTGTTATCATCTTCTCCATGCCTCAAACTCCAGCTACTTGCAGGTTATCTCAGTGCACTAAGAGAGCCACTCAGAGAACACCAAACTGAAAGGCAAGTGACTTTCCCAGGACATAGCTTATGAAACTTCATAGCAGGTCACATCAGGAGCAGCCAATTCCCCCATTATAGTTTTAGGGGAAGAGTATGCTTTCCTAAACAATGGGAGTCACTTCAGGGCTAAATTCCCTTGAAGTGCCAGATATTACCTCCAGTCAACAAATAACCCAAAATCAAGAGCTGGGTTCATATATATTGATTTTTACTGAGTCCTGACCTACGCCCATCACAATCGATCCAACTGCTGCTGACACAGCACCATAGATCTTTTCCCTGGGTCTTGCCTTAAAGTCCAGAGGCACTTTTCTTTGGAAAAGAACAGATTGAATTTTGATCACACAACATCTTTGCATGATTCACTGCCACTTCTAACAGCCTCCTGAATTCTTCATTAGTTTGCAAAACGAACATGGGTAATGGCATTTTATTTTGTTCTTGGCCTTGTTAACTTATTACAAGTGTATAAAAATGAACACTGGCAGTCAGGGATTTACCCTCAGCTCAAAGTCATACCATTTCTCCAGGTCTCAAGTCTTTTCCATGGAAGTGAAACAAGGGCAAAGCCTTTCATCCTGTTTATCTCTGAAGAGACTGCCTTGAAAGCCTGTTATGGTGCCCATGTTCAAACCTTGATCGAAATACCATATGACCATATTTTTTCTTTTCACCTTGGTGGATCATTTCCGACTGCCAGAATACAGAGGTAAGCGTAAATAATCTCACTTTTCCAGATCCCCTAGAGAAGTTTCGCCTGTGTTCAAATCAGGGAGGCCTGGCCTTCCCTTGCCTGCCATTTTTCCAGCCTTGGTCTGGTTCTGGAGTGGCTAAAATCTCTTCATGGCCCTCCTGAAGACTCCTCCGTGTTTGCTCTGCTCAGAACACAAACACAAAAGGTGGTTCTTGTGCCTCCACAAGCAAAGAGGTTCAACCAAGCCCTGCAGAGCACATGAAAATGCAACACAATTTGGGGACTTTTAGCCCAAATACAAAGTCAGTTCAACAAGTTGCCCTGGCAAAGGGAAAGTGTCAGCGACATGGAAATCCTTCCTAAAATACTGTGTGATGGGCCAAGGGTGCTGAAAAACTGATGGCTGCAGCTTGTGCTGAGCTCTAAGACATCACTAAAGCCAACCAGGCAGAGGGGCCAGTGCAGCTGGACATGGCACAGAACATGCACGATATGTACCTGTGCAAGCCTTACAGGAACTTCCTCTGCCTAGAAATACCCTTATTTTTGTACTCCAAAAGCCAGCAAAGACAGCAGGGATGGTAAATGGAAAATAATGCAACTTTTCAAAAGTGTGCAGACCGTGTAGTCAGAACCTGAGAAACAAGAATAACGGCAGCAACAGGTTCCCCCAGTGTTCAGGACCCCCTCAGACCCTGTGGCACCACTCTCTTCAGACACCACTGCCCTGAAATGCCTGCCCTAGCCCAGGGACTAGCAGGACTGACCCCACAGAGAGCACAGGCTATGGTAGCCCCTGCCCTGTCCAGCAGTCCTGCAGTTTTAAGCCAAGGACATATCCCCACAGCCGTCTGAGAATTCATTTTGCCAAATCTGAGGAAAACTGGAAGGAGCAAAGTTGACTGCCCCCAACTCTGACACATGGCTGGCTGCTCCAACAACTCCAGCCCATAAAAGACCACAAACTCCAGGGACACGATGTGTGTTGAGCTGACACTTGGCTTGGCTCCTGTGAAATGTGGCTGCCTTGATGAGGGCTGCACTGATCAGAGCAGAGGAGCCTTCTGAGACTGGGCAAGAAATAACCTCTAAGCCATATGCACAGCAAAGCACACTGTGCAACTATTTGCTGGTGGCTTTGTAAGGAAGCTCTTAGTTTTTTTGTTAGGTTTCAGGATTTTTTTTAGTTTCTTTTTTTTTTCCCCACCAGGATGTAAGAGATCTAATGCACAAAGAATGTGTGTATAAAAGAAGTAAACGAGATTTAACGCATAGCTCTCTTTTTCATAGGCTGATTTATCCTCCCCAGTGGAATGCAGCTTTTCCACTATTCGTGTCCATTGGAATAAAAATTCTGAGTAAGTGCATGAATTGATTAGAGAGTGAATTAAAGTAGCGGCGGTCTCAAAAACATCACAAAAATTAAAATAAATTACAAAATTCCCCAGGAAATAAGGTATTTTTGAAAGCTATTCAAACTGCCTAACACAATCTATAAAGTGCTGTGAATCTTTCCCTGAAGGAATGCAACCTCCTATCCCAGGAACATAATTCCAGCATCTGAATTTGCTACTGCTGGCATCATTTACTCTCTTTGTGGTAGTACATGGCAAAAGCAGATGCCACAGAACCCTCTGCAACAAAATCGTCGATTCAATACAAACTTGAGGTAAGGATTAGAGATATTTGAACTATTTAAAAAATAACCCATCAATTAAACATTTTTACATAGCTAAAGAGGAGCCTTGAATAAACATTTTTATTATGCTCCAGGAAAATGTTGCCTGCCATGGAAATCTTGGACTTTGGGACACTTCAAAAAGACACAAAAAAAATTCACTGGATAAAGTTGCAGGTTTTTATTTTCTTGGTTTTAAAGTATGTGGTGATTTGAGCAGTAAAGTTTTTGCTTTTCACATTTTTTCAGGGTTTTGTTGTGGGCTCTTTTTGAGTGGGGACTTCGACTTTGCAGATAAAAACTGATTACCCTGAAATCCCTCTCCATTCACTACAACTGACTCAAGTTCTAATCTGTCCTACTGTTTTATAATTCAGAGATCTCAAAGGACAGACCCTTCGGAGACCCCTTCAGAGCCCGTATCTTCAGCAGACACATTTCTATCTTATTTCCAAACCCCGTAACGGAGACTTCTATATGGATCTGATAAAGAGATACACTCTCAGCATCTATAAACAAACCTTTTTGTACCACTAAAACTTGCATACAAAAACACACTGAAGAAAGAAAAAATAGTGTCTATAAAATGAAGTTAAAGCATATTAAATCCTTGAACAGACACTTTCCTCAACATAGGAAGGCAGGTTTAAGTTCAGGTGGTGTGAACTTTGTGCCAAGGGACAGCAAGGATCCCTGCTTCTCACTAGCTTAACATCTTAATGGGACTTAAAATTTCTAGCATTGTAATTTCGGAAGGAATGGGGGAAATTCCCTCACCCCACTGTGTGAAAAATTTCCTTCTGTCTTTCTGGATAGTGATTTCAGAGTGGTTGTGCCAGAAGCCAAAACCTGGTTGCCCTCCCACAGTGCAGGTGCTGCTTGGGGCAGGCTACCCCATCATCTGCATGGCTTCCAGTTCCTACAGTTAACCAGGAAATACAGAAGATGCATGCACCAAAAATAACACAAACCACATTTTTCCCCCCTCCCTATGTCCCACCTCCACTCTTGACAAGAACATTGCAAGAAGGAAGAGTTGAAAATCTCAGCACGCACGGAAAGTTTCATTTCTGAAGCCTGATTCAAGGTTCTTTCTAGAAAAACACAGCTCACTAATTCTCACCTATTGCTGTCTGTTCACAGGGTACTCTCTGGGAAAAAGTGCAGCTGAACAACTTTACAGAAATACACTTTGGAGTAATTTCCCAAAAAGGCAACAAAACCCAAACTGTCATTTACTCAACTTCAAAATGCAACATTACCCTGGAAAATGTCAGTGAGCGACGGGATGTGGATTAAAAAGGGTAAGAGCAACATCCAGCTCGAGAAAAAGAGACACACTGCCAGACACACAGCTGGCCACGAAATGCCAGTTTTAGAAACAACACACTAAACTATAAATGGCAAAGACCTTCAAAGGAAAAGTGGAGTATTTTCTTAACAAAACCCAAATCTGAACCAAGAGGCAGTCTTATAAGAACTTTAAAAAAAACAAACCAAAAAGTTTCATTGAAAACATGTGAAGGGAAAAAATCAACGAGGTGGATATTCCCTATTTTAATCTTGGTCATTTAAGCCCAGTTCACTTGATCAGCCTTGAAGCACATGAACCGAGCACATGAACTGGAAAGCTGCTCCCTACTCTTTAGCTGAGGACCATGAAAAACATTTTATATCAAATTAAAAGAAATAATTGGAAAGTGCTGCCTGCACTGTGAAACCCACAATACTTTTTCCCAAGTGCTCAGCATCAAACTGCATGCTCTGAAAACAGACCTTGCACTTGCTTGATCTGCCACCCTGAGCCTTTTACTGACCCCTTTTTTTGATTGCTTGTTGTTCTCTCGCAGGATCTAAGAAAAATATAAAATATATTGCTCTTGGTAAATACTTCTTATGCACGAAAGCAAGATAAAAGTTAAGTGCTTAAATGAAAAAGACAATTCTCTCATTACATGGCACCTCTGGTTTTTCTGTTTTAAACGCAGCCTTTGGAAAACACAAGATTTTAAATTACATCTGCTCTGCAATTACTAGGCCCTTGTTTTATACCGTTTTGTGAGACACAACCCTGACAAAGGGACGTTTTATAAAGCCAGAGAAATCCCACTTGTCACACTTGTCTGTAAGTGCCAGGGTGGCCATTTGACAAGTGGCTGCTCAGAGCCCTCCCCACCCACAAGTGGAAGAGCTCAGACCTCACTCCCAGCCTTAGCAGAATGAATAAAGATACACAAACAGCTGGAGAGGAAAAATACCAGGAATTCTCCAAGATGGCAGAGTTTCAGGTGAAGGGCAATTTACTGTTCATTTGCAATTACTGCTGCACAACTTGAGGAGCTTGAAGATTGTCATTGCTCCTATGGATTGTTTTCCCAAAAAACATTTATTGTTGAAGATTAAAAAAAAAAAAATAATAATATTGCATCAGGCTGGATGCAGGTGTCTGTTTAGATACCTGCCTGTCACTAAAGGTAAATGAATTTTAACTGGCTCAGTCACAGGCAGAGACACAGAAAAGGAAAAGATAACTAAAGGCACAATGGAAACTAATAGAGAAATCCCCCCTGATGGCTCCAATGCTGCCACATTTTCCCTGGTGAAAGAGCCACACCAGCCCTTATCACAACCATGAAATGGGATAGAGGAACAGCACATCACCTCACTACCCACTCTCCTTTATTCTGGCACTTCTAAATATTTATTGAAACTGATAGCCCAGCCACAGCAATTCAGCTGCACTGTGGCCAACTTTATCATGTTTTTACACACGGAAGGAGGCTAATAGTTAAGATTCTTCCAGATTTTGGAACTAATTGCAAATCCCCAGCCTACAGGGACTAATGATAGCTTAAAAGGATCAGCTCTATGCTACTGCTCTTAGAGCAGAGCTGAATTTACTCAACAGAAACCTGATGTTGACTGATTCACAGGACTAACAGGTAAAGTGCAGTCAGGTTCAAAGTTCAGAGAAATCCCTGTGTTTTAGATGCTCACCTGAACTACTGTGGGCTCTTGTGCCTGATGGACTGCAGCAGGAGCTCTTTACAAGCAATCTTTGAAAGACTTCTGGTACTCATGACACTCTCTACTATACCTGGGGTTTTGGGCAGGAGCAGATGAAACAAAACAACCCTCTACTCCAGCCTATTGCTGTGTGCTCTGTTTCTCTTGGATGCCATTTATTAGCTGTGCCACGATGGAGGCTGGGAGCAACAGTGACCTAAAGGAGAAAGTCCCTCCCTTGGGCAACTGATGGCCAAACTCCCAAGACATGAGAAAACCACGAGATGCAGAAATCTCTTGTGAGAAGCAAACAGAAAACTCAGCTTTGAACCTGCAAAATACCATCAGCTGGAGAGAACATGCTTATGCTTCCCTTTGCTGAGGGAATTGCTCTGCCAGTAGTGAGTCTTTGAGGGAGCTGGAATTAAGGCCAGACTGCAGATTTCTGGGCTTTCATCAAAAGCTCTCCCACTAAACAGGTGGGAGGCAGCATCAGAGGGACATCTGGATGGAAAGGCTGGCAGGTTACAGAGCGTAAAAGAAAAAGGTGAAAAATAATGGGAAGAGCGAGGTTAATGACACATTTCTGAGACTTTGAAAAAGGCTGAGGTCCCAGCCCTCAGCAGAGGCAACACTTTGGGACAGAGCAGACAGCATCTCTCCCACTAAGAAATCGGTTTTCAGCATTTGAGCAAGTTAATTTTCCTAAAGCATTCAGCTATGCAGCAGCACAGGCACCTTCTCACAAGGCATGTTGTTCTAACAGATCAAAACTCTTGTTTATAAAGTCTCATGAAATACATATTCAGCTGTCATACATTAGCACACATTACAGAAACAAAATTGATGGCTGAGACTTAAAATCCAGCCCGATGTGCTGTCCCTAATTTACCCCAGCTCTTCCAACAGACTCTTCGTGCCGTGTGATCTGTTACAGCATTTTCGCTGTAATACTGAAACACAAAAATGGATGAGTCAAAGGCAGAATGTCAGGTCAAATTTTTCAAGTTTAACTCAGGTTTTAATAGCATTTGGAGGTGTAAGCCAGACGATTACAATCATCTTTAAGGTAATCTCCTCACGTAGAAGGGAGCATCCGTGTCCCACACACAGGTACACCCGCTAACCCTCCGCTGTTAACCATCACTCCATACAGCTGCTGCGAGACAGAACCCTCTCTTTCTCACTTTCTACTGACTGCTGCTGAATAATCAGTTTAGCCTGTAAGTCAGGAACCACAGGCATTGTTCCTGTCAAGGCAAAGGACTCACCTCCAATTCAGATACACAAACACATGGAAAAACTGCTACGTTTTCCCAAAGATTTATAAAGCAAGGGACTTGGAAATCACTAAATTCAGAGCTGATGTTTATGGGAGCACAGCACTGTGAGTCTCTGCAGGATTTTGTGTGTCTAGTTAGAAGTCAATGGCTAACATGAATACATTTGAGAGCTCAGCCCATGTGAAACATGAGATATATGGCTCAGATCCTGGCTGTGGGCTCAGCCTCCATGGAGAGGTATGTAGTGTGAATATTAAAGCTGGTGGATATCAAATGCAAATGCTTCCATGGGAGAATAGTGCACTGGATTTTTATGCTAACACCATCCTCGTGGGTCAGTGCAAAGGTTCCAGAGAGAAGTGCAAATTCACCACTAGAATAAAGAAACTGGAAGTAAAGGCACCTGGAATAGGAGCCCCCCCTGGACCAGGGCTTGGCTGCTGCTTGGCACATCATATAGAAACCATAACCAACACCACTTCTACAGGCTAAAATGTTGAGATTTTAAGCCAGGCAATCAGCATCACACCTCAGTGGGGATGTACCTGTCCATCCTAACCCTAAATCACAGAATCATCATAGAATGCCTTGGATTGGAGAGGACATTAAAGATCATCTACTTCATCAGCACAAATGTTATTTCACTGATCAATGTTCTTTTTATGGAGAATACTCTCCATTTGTGTGTGTGTGTGTGTATGTGCACTTTAAAGTTCATCTTTCAATTTACAAGCCCCCTATGTACTTTTCATCAGGATCACATCAGGGACACCTAAGATAATCACAGAGAAACAGGTTCAGCATAGGAAGAGCTCCAACAACCTGTGGGAAGTAGGCTAAAATCCATAATAACTATGGAAAACAAACCTAAATCAAGGTAAATCAACAAAAAACATAATAGAAAATGTGCAGATTAGAGATAACCAGCTATTAGTGCAGTGAAACAATTTCACATGAAAGAAAGCAAGAAAGAAAGCAAGAAAGAAAGAAGGGAATGCAAAACCCAACTTCCAAGTGCAATTCAGTTCATGTGGGTTCAGCATCTTTACTGCTGACACAGATCTAAACCCTTCCTAAGTCCATAATAAAACACATCAGAATTGCTTGGTAAACTCCACAGCCTGATGGAGGCAGCTCCAGCAGCAGGTGGGTGCTCACAGAAAGCTGAACTGAGGTGCTCCAAATAAAACTCAAGGCTGGGAATTACCGTGTCTGAAACACCTTACAAATACTTTTTCCATCCTTTGATTTTTATTTATAGTATAAAAACCTGTTTCTCTGGATTAAGCACCAAAAATTTAAAACACCCAAACATTGACATTTTTCTGTTTCTGTGCCATTTCCTATGTTTCATTTGGCAGTGCTGGTAAATTCAGTGGAGATGTTTAAGATGTTTCAAAATAAATTGTAGTTGAGGTGTTGAAAAAAACAGTCCACACTTATTTCTTGTAAAACTCCACTAGCAGAGACCACAGCACATCTAAGAGCCCACTAATTCAAGTTTAACCAAAGAAGTGAAACAGCTTCACAGCACCCACATACTCTTAACTTAGAAGCAAACAAACATTATAGAATTAACAAAGAGTTCCAATCTAATTAAAATCAATCCACCGATAGCTTTAAACACCAAGGGAGCCTGATTAGAAGCTGTTTATAGTAGCTGCTTAAGCAAATTGTGGAGGAGTAATAATTCTGTTACTTGCCAGAAAGATTTTTCTCACCTCCAAAACATTCCTTCATCTTCAATTTATTTAAAGTTGATGTTTTTAAACAAACCAGCACCTTTTGAGGCATAATTTCTTCCAAATAATGGAGTTGAGAAAATGCATTTATAGCAGTGACTGCTTCTTGTGCATCATCATGTGCTCATGAGGCTGCACAAAGGGGTTCTCTTGGTAGCAAAAGGTGTTCAAAACTGCCCAGCCAGGACGTGAACCCCTTTTGCAAAACAGACAACAATTTTTGGAAAGAATTTTTCAAATGTGCTACAAATTCGTGGCAGGGGTGGGAGATAGGAAAGACTCTGAAACACAGGAAATGTTCCATCCCCTCAACACATGCACAGCTCTCCCCTGCAGACTGCCCATGTTCAGGCAGTGCTGCTCCCACACTCTGAACTGCATTGGCCCAAGAGCCTTTCGGGCTGCTCAGAAAGTCTGAGAGTGTTTGTAAATAGTTTCATTTGGGAATTCTTCCCTCAAGCCACAACATGAGACTCTGAGATTAGCTCAGGTGGGCAGAGCATGGTGCTAATAATGCAAAGGTTGTGTATTTAATCCCTGTACGGGCCATTCACTTAAGAGTTGGACTCAATGGCCCTTGGGGATCCCTTCCAACTGAGATTATTCTGTGATTCTACTCTTTCATCTTTCATCTACCTGCAAAAGGAGCAATGCCAGACACCTAAGGAGGAAAGAAAAGAAAGAAAATCCTGTAAGTGCTCCAGTTGGGTGCTAACTATTCCTGAGGAGATAACCCAGACAGAGACACAAAAAGTGAATAGGAATATAACTTCTAAGACTCAAAGCTCTCATCCATTCCTTTAATATGCACATGAACAGCCATGTCTGGGGCTGAAAAATGACAGCACCTGAACATTTTGCATATTTTTGGCTCCTTGGGAACACAGCACATACCTCACCCTAAATAAGGAGGGGTTTTCCCCAGCTCTTCCAGCAAAGTGACAATGCTGAGTTCAAGCATGAAGTGGTGTTTCTTCCCTTGCATGACCTGTGTATTGTGTGACTAATCTGAACACAAATTGTATTAAAACCCCCTTTTGGCAAAAGCACTGAAGTGGGAGAAAATTGCAATGGGAGACAGAGGTTATGCTCCATGTTCTTCAGAACCAAGAAATCCTTGGAAAACATGGGGATTGAAATGCAGCAGCCCCAGGATTGTCTGGCCTGGCCTGTCTGGAGGTTTCATAGGGCCAATCTGACACACAGGACCTTCTGGGGCTGCAACAGATACCCAAATATGACATCCCTCAGCACACAGGTGCCCTTCCTGCTCCACAGTGTGAGATCTTACAGTCTACAAAGTCCAAGGGAGGAGATGGCAGAGCTCCTCCAGCACCAGGACCTGCTCTCTCTCCTGTAATTACATACTTTTGTCTGAACTGTTTTATTTCTTCTTAGCCACAGGACTAGCAACCCCAGGGAGATGCCCATCTCCACTCTCCCCACCTCCTCCTCCCCTGGCCAAGCTCAAAGGTAGCAACAGCAGAATGTGCAACCTCAGGCTGTGCAAGGACATCTGCAGCCCTGAACAAATCTCTCACTGCTGCTCTTTCAGGAGCTGAGTGGGAAAGCAAAGTCTAGAGGCTCAATCTGTGGGTGCCACCCCTCCCCTGCAATGGCACAGCTGCTGAAGTGCATTTGTTTTTAGAAAGAGTTTTTTCAGCATCCAATTCACAGAGCTTTGCTTTTTCCTTTTTCCTTTTTTTTTTTCCCCTAATGTGTAAAGTGCTTTGTGAATGGGCCAGCTAAAATTATTTATAATGAGCTAATTTCCATAAAATTGGACTAATTAATTTCCATGCTGCCTGATGAAAATTGCTAACATTGGCTTTTTACTGACAATCAAGGTCCTGCAGGCAGTTTCACACCCATCTGACTGGAAGGAGGTCCAGGCTGGATTCTCAGCAAGTGTAAATCAGCAAATAGCTACTAAAACAAGCAGAGCAGTGTGCTCATTTACACAGGAAAATAGTTGGGCCACTTCACAGTTTATACGAGGGTAACAGCGTGTTATCTTCGATTAAGTGCATATATAAATAGAGAGGCACAATGTAAAGTTACTTCTTTAAGCTTCTGAAAGCCAAGGAAAGACTTAGCTCAAGTGAAATACATTTAGTGTCCAGTGTATTTAGGGAGAACATCAGCCGTGGTGCAGCAGTCAAACAGGAGGGCCAGCTCAAAGGGGAAAGAAAGGGAAAAATAACCTTACAGGAGTGCTTTAGGGCCTTGAGGTTTCACAAACAGCCAAGGGGTTTGTGTGCTCCTAATGGATTTGCATATCAAAATTGCCACTAAAGGGATTAATATTACCCTTTTAAAAGCCATTTCACACAGTATTAGTGGACACAGGTCCATTTATGGCCAGTTCCTTCTGGGAACAGTTGACTTTGCAAAACAAATCTATGATGACCTACATCAAAGGGATTTCACAGGTATAATTAAAGGCAGTATTTGACGGGGCTCAGAAGCAGGAAAGTGCTCCTTGTAGCATCTTTGTGTTCTGGGCTACACTTTGACAGTATTTTCTAAATCACATTAAGCTTTAAGTCCCTAAGCCCACACACCAACAAAGGCAACTACTGTTGGCATTTAAAAATGTATTACTGAGTTGTGTCATGGGCATGAGATGCTTCTTGGACTACTAAGAAAAAAAATCAATTGTTTTTGTCTTATTATTCCCATCTGAACTCTTTCTTGTAAGCTCAGAGGTCTAGGTTTGTGACATCACGCCCTCTGCAATGTCAACATTCACACCTCCACCCTCCCTGATAACACAGACCATCTTTCTTAGACAGAAATGTCTTTCAGGTTAACACTGCGGATCCACTTGTTTGCCACACTACGGTACACCTACGTAAAGCAAAACTAAACAACTTGCTTTTCAGGTCTAAATGTTGCTAAATGACACTATATCAAGCTAATTTTGCCTTAGGCTTATTAACACAAATTGAATTTGGTGCTAATCAGGTACCACTTTAGTATAGAATATGGAAATGTGTGATTTGCAGTGACTGCTGTAAAATACAGTTATTGTATTTGTAAAAGACCCTACAATTACCAGTAGTCACACATTAGCTGTAGTTTATTGGATACTGCCTGAGCTGTTCTTAGCCTCAGGCCTACACTTTCAACTGAACTACATAAATTAGGGGGCAGATGTTTCAGCTTTTGAATTTATCCCGTGCCTCCTCGCCTTGCAGACCTCAAGCTCTGCATAGGAATCTGTGGCTTCTGAGACACTTCTTTGCAGAAGTATTGTGAGATGCTACGGAGCAGTGTGTGCCAGCAGCTGCAAACGGTACCCACCTCCAAGAGCCAGAGGGGCAACCACAAATGGTGGGGTGGCAGCAGGAGGAAGGAGTGAGAGATGCCATGGGGATATCCTGGATGTTCTACACACTCCCCCATTTGAAACAGGCTCGGCTATCCTGGTGCCTCCCCTGGAAATATTAAACCTCTGTGGTGAAAGCTGAGATCTCTCCTGCAGTGTATCCCACTGTAAATACAGGTATTTATGTTAGTGATATAAATGCCAATCCTTTTTTACAAAAAGCAACTCTTCCCAAGAGGACCAGAGCTACCTGTTGCATTGTGATACACATACTTAATACACTGAATTTGTAACAGCTTTAATAGGAATTAGTTAAATGCTCAGTTTCTGAGTGTTTACAGCACACTCAACATAACGAAATGCAACTCCATGATTACTGCAACTTCGACATACAAGATTTATTCCCATCTCTGGCAATTGCTGGAAACTCTTTAAGAGTTCATTCAAAGACTTCATTTCTACAGTGTCTTTATATAGCCTATTAGTTGATCACATACTAGGCAAAACTGCAGTAGAGATTTATGTGAATATATATATATACAATCTAGCTAAAACATTGATACATGTCAAGCTAATATCTCTTTCTCCTTTTATTTCCCCTCTTGCCCTTATAAACACACTTTACTGAAATATTAATTATGATTTTTCTTTCCCTGTATGTGCTACATTTGTCTTTTGCTTCTATTTACTGCTTCATGACAGCTCATGAAAAGACAGTCAATAACTCTGTTTTCCATTCCCAGGACATCTGAATGGGTGATTTGCAAGAAAAGAAGAGAAATTAAAAAGCTGTATGGTGCTGGGGAAGACACAAGTAGTAGGCCATGGTGATGCTGGGTGACATTTTCTAAAGGGGCAAGGTCACACACCACAAGCTGCCAGATTACCCACAGGGGAGACAGGCAGGATTTCCTATCTGCCTATACATCTGACCTAGGGTTTAATTCCCTTTTGCAAATGGAAATCAAGTACTTCTGAACAGGGTAGTCCTGGCTATTAGGAAAGGTATAACCCCAGAATTAAGTACATTAGAACCAAATGCAAAATATTAGGAGGATTAAAGGGCGAGTGAATACCAGAGGGATGCTTTAACACACTGTGTGTATAGGCAGTCCAGAACCATATGGGACATCATGATCACAACTAGAAAGAAGAAAGCCAAAATAAAGAAAACTACAATAAAAGGATGACCATTGAAATGAAGAGGAGAAATGATAAAAATATTCCCAAGACTAAGTGGTGGGGAGGAGATGAATTGCAAAATCCTGTTCAGCCTCCCTTGAAATGTATAACATTGAAAAGATGTGAAAGCCATCAAACTAAACCTGATAAATGGATATAAGAAATTAATTCCAATGCCCAGGTAGCTATGTCTCTTGCTAAAGGGACCACTGAATTCATGCCTTTAGGAAAGGATATCAGTATGGGTTCCCCAGCTGAAGAGACAACCAGAGAATTCTCAGGTATAGCAGCAAAAACCACTACAAGAAGAAATACAATTAAATACTCTCAAAAACTGATTAAATACAACTAAACTGACTAAATATAAGACAGAAAAATGTGCTTTTTATCAGGAAACAAACTTCCCCAACTTCTAACAGGAAAGAGGCAACCAAAAGAATACATCATTCTGCTCAATAAAATTTGTTTTTCTGCAGACTGTAGTAAATTCAATCTAGAAAAATATTAAAGTATATTAAAATCCTTTTTTTAAATGCAATAGCTTTATTCCATTTTGTCTAGAACTCATTGCATATAGCATGTGTCATCTTAACTGTATTTTAAGGGTAATTTTTTCACAGATATTCAAAAGACATAGGTGTCCAATTTTCATTCATTTGGAAGAGTAACTGAAACTCTACTCGGGCACCTTTCTGTTTTCACACCTTTCACCAGAAGCATCACATCCTCCCTCCTACTGCCTGACATTATTTACTTTAAAAAACATGTTATCATTTTATTTGTTTCTCACTGACTAAATACTCAGCACTTGAGCTGGGTATGTATTGGTAGTACTACACATTGTGCCTGTAGAGCGTGCAAAAGGATGCAACACTTAAATAAAATGTAGTGAGGCATAAAAGTGAACTGCTAATCACCACATCATTAAATGAACAGACCAAATCAGTCCCGCTGTTGCCTTGATTTCAGCACAAGTTATGCTGTTGATGACAATCAGTGTAAGGTAGTTTGACTTCAATAGAAAACTGTGCTGAGGGAAAGGAGGGAAGTTCAGCCCAAAGCACTAAAGTGCTGTCACCAGTGTCATCAGCTCTCCAGGACAGTGTGCAGACTGCAGGCTGGCAGAAGACAGCAGAGGGTGTCCTGATGGGCCACGGATTGGGAACAGGCATGCCCTGTACTAGGAGCCCATGCCATGGTTTAGGTTGTAGACTTGCATGGGAGACACTTTGACAAAAATTTGCACACTGAGATGGGAATAAGATCTCATGGGTTAGTGCAGACACACATGGAAGTATATGTTCATGGTTAAGTGTATCCACATGTTTACACCACTGGTCTAGTAACTTAAAGCACTTCTTGGGGATGAGGGAGACAGAAACTCCCGTTGTTTTTTGGGGGTGGGCATCAGACACAAAGCTGGATATTTAAAAGTAAGGTTTATATTGTAATTACTTGCTGCCCAAGATGCAAGGGCTTCTTTATTAATTTCGTACAAAGCTGAAACCAACTCTCAGTCTGTGTCACCGGCAAAAGAAAAAATCCAACCCAGATACATCACCCCCCTCTAAGCACTGTTCCTTAATCCTGAGCAGGTTTTTTCTACAGCCTAAGTCAAATTGCACAGGTGGGATAGTTCTCACATCTCCCTCTGGGGCTCATCAGTACGAGACCACTGATGAGTCCTTAAGCTATAGAGCAGCAGATCCCCCTGCCCGTGAGTGACACTTGGGCTGCAGACAGGGATGTGCCAGGCGCCTGCCCAGCACCAGCCCTGCTGGAGAGAGGGCAGATTTGATCCAACTGAGAAAAAGCCCCAGCCTTGGAGCTCTGCAGTGACAGCCAGGCTAGTGCTGCTTTCCCTCAGAGCTTTTGTGGGGCAGCAGGAGTGAGAGGCACAGGAGCCTCACAAGCACCCATGCAGCACCCAAAAGCAGTCACCTGGGCAGGCAGGAGGAATTCAACTCAGTTTTGGGTGGTGGTTTTGCTGCAGGACTTCTGTGCTTCAGTTCTGCCCATGCTGAATAGGTGCCTTTGCCCACCCAGAGGTTAACCTGCAGCAGCATCTGCTGGGCCTTTAGTCCCACATACCCCCTGCATATGGACTGCCTCTGCAGCAAGGAGGGGCCAGTGGCTCTTCAGGGAAATAAGAACTGCTACACTGCCCGTGTATTTGGTTGCATGCACCCTGACAACTTTCCCCACTCAGTGAAAGATGTACAAGGAAATAAAATAACTCCTGCGTTCAAGTGCAGGGAGACGGGGAGCAGGGAAGGCATGTCCTTCAATATTTAACTTCTTCACTCTTTGTTCTCCATCTCAAGTTGAACAATACGTTAATTACCTGATGAAGCGTTATAATTACTCTAACAGCTCTGCTCTTAGTTATAATTACTGCATCAACACTTTCTTTTTCATATGCTTCAATCTATACCTATTACATTGTCATGATGAAGACACATTAACATTATAATACCGTATAATTAGCTGATGAGCAATTAAATTATTCCACTGCTCTTGTTCCTCTTTGCCAAGAGGTTGGTTTCCAAGCACTATTGTCTTCTTTTTCTTTGGTTTGCTTCAGAGGCTGGGCTTTTCTTTTGCTCCATTTTTAAAAAAGTACTTCATATACTTTATTCAAATAGATTTTATTTAAAATTCTAAGAAAGCATGGTAGTCAATGTCCTAGGAGAAGTTAATTTATTTAAAATACTTCAAACTTTTCTCAAGCTCAAACTGGTTTTGTTTTCCAAAAAATACCTAGCGTAAGAAAGTGTCAGAGAAAGATTTGTTTAAAAAATAAATGAATTATTAACTGCTCCTTTAAAACACTTCCAACCACATCATAGGATGTTGGTAACAGGGAGAAAATGGTTAAAACCCAAAAAACTGGTTTTATCCTCATATTCATGTTACTTTATACCTCAATGAAAAAAAATCCTAAGTATTTTTCCACTTTTTTTCTTTAACACCCTGAAGGAAAACATAGATAATCAGCTCAGTCTAACTATTTGAGACATCTGACTCAATCTAGACAGCAGCATCGACAAATTCTCATGGCATATAGGAAATCTCCCCACAAACACCGTGCAGTACACAATAATGCCATGTAGACTTATCACTAACACTTATCTTGATTATTAGTCTGCCTTGTAGGACTCATTTGCTTTGTCCTCTCTCTCACTTGATTTTTGTGGCTGAAAAATTGTTCATTTGGTTTTCAATCAGTGCCAGTGATTCATATGTTATTGTACAGCCTTCCCCCTCTTGTTCTCCTGACTAAAATCCTTCCAATGTGGTTGTAGGATGCCTACAGTGTATCGGATACACTGGTTTTAGGTGGCACTGGGCTGCCTGGTTTCCATTCTAGGATTATTTGTTACTTCCTTTCAGCCACCCTTTCCTGTCATGGCTGTTGTTCTTCAATCAACACTTTGCAATCGAAGGGTTGTTTTGATTTAGTAACACAGCAATATGAGCAAAGCATCCCAGTACAATGGCAGAGCAAACCCTGATCATGAGATCCGACCCCAGATTTGGGGGAGTAGTCTATTAGAAACAGCACTGACTTTCTCCAACCACATACCTTCCATCCTCCTACCTACCCAGGAGTTTTCTTCCACCTCTCTTAGTTCCAGAAACCCTCCATTTCCATTTGAAGATAATGAAAAATTTTAAAATCACACCCACCATTTGCTATGTCAATTAAATTCCTCAATTTCAGACCTACCCACTGAGTCTTCTGTCATCTAACACAGTGAATGAAACACAGCAAAGCCAAATTTCTCAACTTTCAGGCTCAAGCTGTTACTGGGCAAAATTCCTCATTTCCTGTAGGCACCAGGCCTTGAAGTGTGGAAGCCTGTGCCTGCCTTCATCTCTAACCAAAAGAACCTTGACAGACCTGACTAAATTTGTCCCAGTGAGGATTATTAAAAATGTATGGCATCTGAATAAACATCCAGAGGATGGAAAGTTGGCATGGAGAAATTTGCTTTGACTCTGGTGAAGGCTCCCTGTCTCTGCAACACCTGCACCCACTCCACTACTAACAATGCACTCAGTGGTGTTCAGCATCCATTCCCTGAAGTCTGCCTTGGTCCTGCCACCACAGCATTTTGCCCTCCAAGGCAGGGACAGGTTTCCATGTGAGTGATCTGCTTCCATGAAGGGCTGGAATTTGCTCATCTCCTCCCTGCATTAGTCCTAACACTTCTGTGTGAAGTGTGAGACTTTGAAGGCTTTGTCAGATGGAAAAGCACCAGGAAAACCAGCACTTGTCCTCTTTGATGCTACTGCTGCTTCCCACAGTGCTCAGACAAACTGAGTTAATCCTGGACAGAGGGCTCAGCTCCTGGGGCCATGATCAGTTTTGGACATTTCATCTACTGTCAACTCTCCTTCATTTAAGTTGGTTTTAGTTTATACAAACCAATGATGTGTTATTTATCACTCTTTTATTTTCCATGAAAGCTCCTACCTGTTTTCCACAAAGTTCTTTGCAGAGATACTGTGAAAGCACAAGAAAGTGCTGCAACACAACAGACAGAGCTGAAAAGAAATGCACAGGGGTTGATGCCTCTGATCTGCCCCACTGTCCCATCCCTGCACACATAGGTCCCACCATCCGTGCCAATCCCAAAGAAGCCAGGGGCTCACGTTGCCATCTGGGCCCCTACAAGCTGGCTCATACATGAATAAGGGAAAACAGGAACATCATAAGCAAGCAGCGATCAGTGCAGCACTTTTTATTTCTAGATATCTCTATCTGCTGGAGCAGGGATAAAACGTTCAATGTCTTGGCAACACAGTGTTGTTTCAGGCTCTTTTTGGCAGTGCTCTTCCCTAAAAAAGCCATTTGGCAGATGTGGCACCCAAACACAGCCAGCCACCTCATTTACTTAGCTTGGATCCTTATGCTTCCTCCAAGGATTTCACATGACCAACCTAAGTGCCTTGGACAGACAGGCTTCAGTACCACAACTTCACTTTTAGCAGAGGCCCTGGAGGGACTGCCTCAGCACAGGGAGCTGCCACATGTACACCCTGAACACCAAGACACCCCGTGCCTTCACACAAAGGACTCCCCCCCAGCTCCCGTCAGAAGAATCATGGAATCACAGAACATCGTGGGTTGGAAGGGACCCTAAAGATCATGTGATTCCAATCCTCTGCCATGGGCAGGGACACCTTCCACTACACCAGGTTGTTCAGAGCTCCATTCAACCTGACCTTGAACCAGGATGGAATCTCAGCTTTTAAGTTCTCTGGTCTCCCTCTGTAATGGCCATCACACCAGCAGTGCTGGGGTCCTGCTCTCCCAAATGCTCAGAGACATGACTTTTTTATAGCACTGGCTAAATTCAGAAGAGGATTCATGGGTACATCCCAGTGCCTGTCGGGGCCATCACTCATGGAGAAAGAGGTGAATTTTTGGAAGACAGGTCAGCTTTGGGCTTTGCAGTGACTTTGCTGGACTGATCTGACCTTTCTCTTCCCCTCCCCAACATGCCTTTTTTTCAGCAATCAGCTTTATAGCATGAAAAACCATACCATCATTTTTGTGCATGCCATTTATTTCCCAATGTTGTCTCAAACTGTTTGCACATGGCCCCTGGTATCTCAGCGGGTGAGCACTTTACAAATAAAACAATGAGGAGGGTTAAAAGGATGCAACTTGATAATTCACACTTGTAGCAGCCAGATGTCTTATTGCCTTAGAAAGAAACTAAAAGGAGAAAGCAGATCATCCTCATGCGGGTTTCGCTGTACATAGAACACTTCAAAAATGAAAGCAAAATAATATAGCAGATGCAAAAGCTGAAAAGCTGAACGCAAGTGAGCTGAAAAGCAAGTGTACAAAGAAACAATGGAACATGTGCTTCCTCACACTGTTCTCCATGATTGGGACCCACACTCGTTAAGGGTTTGGTAGCCTATACCTTTCTTCAAGCAAACAGCTCCAGCATACTTTTTTGCTAAAACAATATAGATTCTTCTTGTTGCTAGTGAAAAATAGGGTTTGCACACCTTTGCAACATGAATTCATGGAACAGGGCATGGAAAGGGCAAATCCTGCCTTGTTGAACTTCATTGACACTCCTGCATTACATTCACTATAAAAGTTGGGATTATAGCTTGTCTTTGCAAAGAAAAAGCAAAAACAGAAAGCCACAGGCTGGATAACACAATGCAAAATAACACCCTGCCATCCTATGCTGTACTGTGGTATACTATGGTATTATCACATGCAGTATAAATCCAACCCAGAGCAGAAAGGGAGCTACAAAGCTCATCTCTCCCACACCCTGCAGGGTAGGAGAAGCAGCAAGCTCCTTCAGAGAGGCTTCAGGCTTCAAGATGGGGAAACAAAGGGACCTCTGTGTTTTCACACGATCCTCTGACACTGAATGGACCTGAGCAGCAAAAAGTCTTAAGAGCACATAATTCAGAATCATTTCATAAAACACAAGGCAAATGATTTAAAAGTACCATTCCCCACTTCCAACCCCCAGCTGAGTTTCTGTTTGGATATATCATACAATGCCTGTTATTTGGGGTGTCTCAGCCCCGCTGGCAGCTTGAGAGAACTGTGGCCCCACAGGACCTTGGAGGACTGGATAAAAAATCCACTTATCCAAATTCCCCACAGCAAAGTCAGAGCAGGCTGCAGAGCTGGCCATCATTCCTCTGTGTGCCGAGACACGCACGCGTGCCTGGGTGCTGGGAGAAATTACACTGCCATCTCACAGAGAAATCACGCCAAAGGCTCTGCAGAAAAAGATCTTTTCCTTCACAGGAACTGTGAAATTCCATAAAGCATTTCCAGGAGCACACATCTGAGTGAGCGGGGTTTAGCTGTAAGGCATGGAGGGGGAAACAGCCATGCACAAACCTCAGGACTGTAAAAGTGATCACTTTCTAAAAACCATCTGGAGCCTAGAATTCAGCCTAAACCTAGCTCTGTCTCAGTAACAACAAATAAAATGGGAAAATACTCCAGGTAGTGGACAAAATTCAAATTTTTAAGGAAAGTAAAAGAGTGACTTTAGTATCTAAAGGTGCTCTTTTTTCTTTCTTTTCCCCCCTTTCTTAATCAAGAAGAAAGATATTCACTGAGTACCTGAGTTAATGCTCCTTGAAGCCAATTTTCCACTGAATTTCACAAAGCTGTGGATTTTGCTCCTGGTGAACTTGGTGGTAGCTTCAGGGATGATCTCTTCAAACACACAGGTTGCAGGATTAAATGTGCCTCTGTATTTACTTAACCCTTTGACACGACGCTTTGGAAAAACTCAAGTGCAGACTGTCAAGATTCACAGATGCACAAGGACTATGTTCCCTCTGAAATCATACTGATGGCTACTTTTGTGGGTACTTTTTTGTGGGCTACTTTTTGGGGTCCCAATCCCAAAAAAACAGCTGCTTAGCAGAAAAAACTTTGCACAGCATCAGTCAAGCTCAGCTAAGCTATACTGGCAGCAGATCTGGCCTTTAGCACCTAAAGGTATTTACTGACATTACAGAAATCATTCAGTTTGGACAGAGTTTGTATGTCCAACAGTGATATTAGGTCATGGGTTGTAATGCTTCCAAATAAAATCAGGATACATATTTTTGTGGTTCTAGAAGGTATTTAGATCGAAGGGAGTTAACATGCCTTGTATTGGGACTAAGGTTGTTAGACACCCACATAAAATTAGAAAACACTCAACTCTTGATATTCATACTAAAAGAATCCTGATAAAATGGCAAGCTTTTGGATTTTTGTGGATTTCACGCTGGATGCAATACCTGCACCAGACTGGCTGGGGTCTGCCCTTCGTCACCTGCAATGTAGCTGACAATTAAACATGGTATGAAACGTGGCAAAATTAAGTGCATCCTTGTGCCAATCCTTTCTTCTTTTATGTCCTGCCTAAAACTCCTTCCTTTATCTGGAGGGGCTGTAGCTCCTTATTGGGTTTCTTGGTCATGTCACTGTTTCTCTGACAAGGGCCATGGTCTAGTAAAAGAGTGTCAAGGCAGATTCATTCCAAGATTAAATAGGTTAATACAGTTTTCAAGGTTACATGTATGTATTCATGTGCTCTGCCCTGGAAAAACAAAAGCTATGTTGATGTGACTTTTATCTCTTTTTGTAAAGCTGTAACTGAAGAGTAAAGTAAGCTAAATCATTCACAGGGACCCTGTTTACTTATTCGTGCATAATTCATTTCAAAAACCAACACAGGAAAATGAGGGATTTCGCAGATCTGCCATGTAAAAGGAATTTTTTTCACAGCACACCAACGCTTCTATAGTCCTACTAAACAGGAAAGTCAGTTTTTAGAGGGAAAACAACAACAACAACAAAAACAAACAAAACCAAAAAGAACCTACAAAAAAACTCAAAAAAAACAAACAAAAAAATCGGAAAACAATCTCAACCATCTCGACACAAGCACCTGTGCTGAGATTTAGCATGCTTTCCATCAAAGATCAAGGCATCATCAGCATGTCTGACATTGCTACATTACAAGGCAAAGGAATTAATTGCCTGCTCAGTCCATGAGGTTGTGCAGAGCTGCAGAAAGAAGCAGCTGTCGGGCATTTCTTTCCATCTCCCCCATTTAATGCGTGGCAGCATCTCTTGGCCAACGCCAGCTCCTGCTGCGATGGATGCAGGAGGCCTGGAGATGATAAACACTGACACCAGTGGGGACAGACGCTGCCCCTCCTTTGGGACAAATGGGAAAAGCAACTGGGCCAGTGAGTGGAGCACGGCAGATGCCTCCCAAACAAAAGGCATGCCCACTTTTTGGCTGCACGGGGGGAAAGTCTGCCGGCACAGCAAGGGACAGCATGTGCATGGGAAACCAAAGAGCCCAGAGAAATGGAGAAAGGAGCAGAAGCACAGGGCAAGACCCCCTGTCACTGGAAAAGCCCAGCCCTACGCAGGGACAGCAGGCATTGGGCTGAGCAGTGACTGCTGGGTGAAGCTTGGAACAGTAACTAAAGCAATTACCTCCTCTGATTTTTGAAATTCTTTCTGTGTTCAGAGAAAAAGGGCTCTGGGCAGTGACAGATGGTCCCTTGTGAGTCTTGCTGTGTTGGTTTGAGGCTTTGGACACGTACAGCCAGCCTGTCTGTGCCATGGCCCTGCAGCAGTGGCATCAGCAGAAGGGATCAGGGGCCAGCACTCACAGCCCAGAGATATCCCAGGTGGAGAATGCAGCTCTCAACTTCAGCTCCCAACAGAGGTGGGCTTGCAGTAATATGTTGGCCACCAAGGCAAAGTAGCTACAGCCTGAGGAGACTCTGTGGTGGGACAGGCAGCTGGAGCTGGGCATATTTTAAACCTGTGCACAGCAAAGCACACCACATCAGGGCAGCCTAAATCCTCAGCAACTCCCACACAAAGTGTAACTGGGAAATACTCATTAAAAATCCTGTCTTCAAAATCCATCTATTTTCTCGGACAAAAGTATTGCTAGGCAGAAGTTTGAGCAATGGAAAATCAGGAAGGGCAGAAATACTGAGGATTCACCTTAGCATGCATCGACATTGTCCAGGCACAAAGGAAAACAGAGGTCCAGAGAGGAAATAACTGCTGCAGGAATTGCATTGCATCATACCACGGACAGGAGAAGGAAACTAGAACAGCAGGGTCACCTTTTTCTGGCATCTCCAGACTTAAACTCCTACACAGAACTCCTGGAGCAAGTTAAGTGTATGTGGACTCACAAAGGTGAGTCTTGATTTAAACCTGGAAGCCTCTGGGCAAAGTGATACCCCTTAATAAAGTTAATAGCCAGGCGCTTAGCACTTCTTTGAACCTGGCATGCCACATCCTACCCAAACAGCATGCCCCTAATCAGCATTCCTCCTGACAGGTTTATATCCTAATTGACAAAATGAGACTAAGTCCTATTGTGACAAATAGCAGTATAATTTAAATTCCCTCTATTTAAACAATTGATAGCTCTTGTGCAGGAAGTACTGTATCTGAGGTAGGCACGTTATTTTAATTCCCTACTTTCGTACTGTGTCAAGTATTTTCTTGTGGATAAGCGGACTCCCAGGTCTGTTCCATTACCCTTCTTCCAGTCATCATCAATCTGAAATTAGGCCCTTGTATATCATATTACTCAATACAGCACCTTTGTTTATGATGCTTATGCATAATCCCCAGCTATCTGCACAACAGCTCTCAAGTAAAACACACCAACACACACTTGTAATTGAAATTGCAATAGTAGAAAACAAAAAGGGAACTGACAGTGCCCAATAGCATAAACCAATAGAACTACCTAAAATGCTTTACTGTCTCCCCAAGAAGCACAGCAGAAATGCTGCCTTTGCCATTAGCATGGGGCTTCTGACAGAGAACACAAAGCTTGTGCTTTCCTGGTGGCAAAGAGCTCCGTAAGCAAAACTTTGCTATGGCTCTCAGCTAACCCAGACTAAAATTTGCACAGAAGCCTACCTGGTAAGAAATACAAGACATTGAGAAATGGCAGTCCAGAAAACATGCTGCCTCAGGGAACACTGTAAAAAATGTACACTCTGAATACTCAAATTTAGTACAAAGTCCTAGGTTAAGAACTGCCCCAGATTTTAAATTTTCTCTCCTCCTTAGCCATCTACTTGTACAGCCTCTGCTTGCATTTCAGCATCATTTACCGTGGTCTTAGTGCTGTGTATTCATGCAAGGTAATATGACTAGACATGGCAGGAAAAGAGTGTTTTGATTTTTCAGTCCCTTACATGTTAAAATAATTAAATTTAAAAAAAAAGTAAATAAAAATCAGTTTGCAAAGACACAAAATCCCCAGGAGGTTTTTTTTTTTTCAAGGATAGATTTACTGAGATGGGTGATCCTACAGGGATAGGATTCACATGTATACATACTCTACAAGCACATAAATATTCTCTGAGTAATGCTTTGCTAATAAAACCACTGCAGTACATATCTCAAGCACATCTGGCTGCGATTACATATCCATGGCATCAACCACTGGATATGATCTAAGCCTTCCAGAAGTCATACAATACACCACATTTAGCAGAAAAGACTGAAAATTGTTAGGAAACGTTCATTTTTCACTCTATTCACTGAAACAGCCATGTCTTTTCTCAAAGGTGTAGATAAAAATTAATTTAAAACTTATCTCACAAAACTGTAATTAAACACACTGTGGGACCTATGTCTTTTACTCTGCCTTAGGATCACCTCATTCAATTAGAAAAACAAAACAAAACAGATTTTTCCTTTTGGACTATATCACAGATATGAAAACACCCATTTGGCTGGAACAGCTGATTTGATGTGATTTATTGCTTTTTACTTATTCATATCTGGCTGATAATTTATCTAAATGAAATCTCTTCAGGACACTTGGCACTAATGCCAGAAATCATACATTACCATACATCTTAAAAATCTCTGTGAATATAAAGATTTCAACATTGAACCATGTCTGAACAAAGGTTATTCATCACTGAACTGCTTCTGCCCATTCCCCACCATGCAGCAGAGATTACTGATATTACCATCTCTCATGAAGACAAAGGTAAGGTGGCTTTGGTCACAGCAAAGGCCATCAAACCAGAGTTCTTGAGCCAAGGAAACACAGAATTCTTTTCTTGCCTCTCTGATGGTTATCAGCTCTTTTTTTAAGGGCTGCACATGCTAAGCATTCACTACCTACACACACAGCATTTCCATCCTACCTCTCTAATTGGTCTGATCGTGCATTTCATTATTAAGGCATTTTCTAATTCACACATTGCATTTACTAAGTCTTTCAATTTATTTTCTTCTCCACTTTTCTCAGCCAATGAAAGGAGAGCAAGGAAGAAGGGGAAAGAACCTGACCACGTTATTATTTAAACATGCTCTGCAAAGGCTTTTGAAGTTCACACCTCCCAGAATTAGGGGCAAATTTATCTCATTTTTACTGCTGCTACGGACTGGAAACAATTTGTCTACAGGTGGGTTTATAGGGCAGTGGGACACTTTTCCAGCTGGATGGCTGCAAATGGGTGGCTGGGAAATGCCTTCATCTTCAGTAGCTCCCTGCAGCCTGGCTTGCTGCAGTCCCTCCCTTTCAAAGCCTGTCAGAGGCAGATAAATGACTCAGTTGTCACTCAGCATCGAGGAAGGGGGTCCTAAACCATGTGGCTGATCATTTCAAGCGTGATCATTTCAAGTAAATCCACTAGAAATACCTTCCTTACCCTGCCCCTTTTCACCAGCTCCACAATTTACTTTTTTTTTTTTTTTAATGGATTTGCCTGTTTATTTGCTGGTAACTGCTACTAGTCTTGCAAGACCTTAAATAAGCAGAGGACTTTGTCCCATTGGCTCAGTTCAGTGGATCACTTCAACTGATGGCTGCTTAATTTAGTTGAGAAAACAGCAGCAACACCCTGGTAATGCAGGCAAAACCCTAGGGCTCAGGGTCCAGGAAGGGGGTGGTTGTGTGCAGGTGTCTGTGACCAGATCTGTCCCACTCTGAAAGTGGCCATGAAGCCCTTCCACACCCACAAGCTCATGAAGCCCATCCAGCAGTGCCTCAAACAACATAGGGGCAGGCTGCCAAGGCAGCACTAAGTTTAGAGCAGCAGCCACAAGCAGGCAGAATAGGACAAGATGAGCACTTGGGAGGTCCCAGCCCAAATTCCAGCAACAGTGTGAGGGCACCTGCACATACAAAATGCTCTCTGCATCACTATAGGTCCAGATAACTGTGTCTTATCCTGAGCTTATTGTATGGTGGTGACATACAAGCATGAAGGAAAGCTGAAAAACAGCAAAGTGCTCTTTTGTAATCTTGCTGCCTCTGAGGACACTTCACTCTAAATGATAAGACAAGATCAGAGGTGAAGGTTTTCATAACTGAGAGCAAACATCCATTCTCTGTCTTTCAGTAACTTTCTTGCCATGGCTGTTCCATTTCATAATACCTTTAAAGACCTCAGACCAATTTAAACTAAAGACTAAGACTTATGCAATTCCATGTGAACATGTCTTTGCCATCAGTAGGAGCCGGCCTGACACCTCACAGCAACTGGTAAAAAGGTTTGCCCCTGTTTACACTTACCATAAGACATACTGAATACAGACTTAGTTAATATGATGAAGAAAGCTCCTAATTTTCAACTGAATACAGAGCTTGATAGATTTATTTAATAAGCAACTTGGAAGACCCAGGTCTCTCAAGAGTATCACACATGATCCTGTGGTGCCACTCAGGCCACCTACTTCCTCCTTGGCCCTTGGTGCAAAAGCCTTCCCAAATGATAAACCTTGACTAAACAGATAAATTTAGGTACTTGGATTGACTGCTCTTTACCACAGCATGACTGACAGCTTGCAAAAACTAGGGAGAGAATTAATGTGTTTAATAGTGCCACAATAATCACAATATATTTACATTTTTCTGACACATTAGTCAAACATTTATCACTTCTTAAAACGTAGCTATGATACTTTGTCTAAACTGTCATGAGTCACAATGTAATTACATGGTAATCATATGGCAATTAATTTATATGATATTCATTTGAAACAGAGAAGAATTAGGGCTGTGATAGCATGCAAAATTAACAGGCACACCAGACAAGGAATGGAAATCAAGCCACTGGAAAAAAAAAAAAGGCAGTAAGAAGAAATGTTAAAATCAATGTTTAAACAAATTGCTCCAAGCTTCAGGGAAAAGCTATGAGACTAAACCATCTTAATTTTGTCTTTCTGAATTTCTTTCTGAAACATCCTCTCAACAGTTTTCTTTTTTAACTTCAGTTTAACCTCTTACATCCATCATAAAGGATCATTTTAATCTTCCTACTACATGGATTTTAACAGTTTCCAAACTGAACTTACATAAGGCAAACAAACACCAGGTCCACACACTAATGCAAAGAACCCATGAGCTTTCCTGTGTCCCATTTCAGGTCTCCAGACTGCTGATAGGACCTATGCCAACAGATGCTAGGACATGGTGCACATCAGTGACACTCATCACTAACAGAAAATCAGTGGCAATGCTACTCTCTCCTTGCTTCAGAGACCTCCAGCCCCCCAATCTCTTTTAATAATTTATTAGATAACCCCAGATCAAAACTCGCTACCTTGGACACTGAGCTCTGGTGACCAAGCAGAACCCTACGGTGATGGGAAACTCCAAGAGGGACGAGGCCAGAAGGAGGCAAAGATGGTTCAGGCACAATTATAACATTGACTCTGTCCAAAAGGCAGGAGCAGGATGACAGATGACAGGGGAGCAAAAGAGAAAAGCTAAAAGAACAAATTGGACCCACCAAACATGAAGTTTGGAACTTAGCAAATGCTTTGAACGGCACCATTTTAACAGCAACAGGGAATAAATACTGAAAAATTAAAACTATTTCACAGTGAAGAAAATTAAGATGCTGTATGTTGCAAATTATTCCATTTACAGCTTCCTTTTAAAAAGTCATACTAATTAATGACTTCAGCTAATCTCATTCTTATTCACCAGACAGCCTGTATTTATTTTGCAAAGAAAAATTTTAAATGGAATAGCCTATTGAGGTCTTCCTAACTCATCTTCAGCAGTTATCTTGGGAAACAGCACTGTAGTCATATTTAATATATGCACTGTGTACAGCAACTTTGATGAAAAGGGGAATAAAATTATACAATTATTGCATTAATTATACATTATACATTTTTGTTCAGTGGCCCTTAGTGTTTTTCAGAATAGCTGGGTCACCTGGAGGAAAACAGCACTGCAAAGCTTTTTCATTAACACTGCAAGCAGCTGGTAAAAACAGTTACTTGAAAATAAACCCCATGGATTAGGTGAGGTGGGGTACAGGGTTCACACAGTGTCATCTTCCTGGCAATCTCCTTATCCTGTGTTGGTTAGTGTCTTGGGAAATACTCTGAAATCCAGACCCACTCTGGTCACTCGCCTTGGGATGCTCTTGAAACATGCCTGGAACTGTTGCTTTTTGTGCAGCAGTTTAAATCAACCTGACAAAGTGGTGCTCTAATTTCCCCATTCCCCTTACCCTCACCAGTTCTCAGCAAGTCACAGCTTCTGGTCCAGGAGTTCCCACACAGTGGGAAATGGGAAGCACCATGTTTGGTGGCCCCTTTCACTAAGGAGCTCTCTGTGCACCTGAGACAACCTCATCCTGCAGGAACATGTTCTCTGCCTGTCACTGCAGGTCAGGGAGCAGAGAATCATGAACTACAGAAACCACATGCTGATATGGGGTTGGAAAGCCCAGAGGTGCAGCCACCATGGCAAATGTGGTGCCAGGAGCACTGTCCACACTGCTCCTGGTCCTCAAGCCCAGCAACCACTGGGCTGACCTTGGCAAAATCACCACATGAGTCAGTCTGAAAAAAAAAATCCATTTTTGAGGAAAGAGCAAAGGAACGGTGGCTGGTATTGCCCTGGGAAGCTTCAATCACAACCAACATCAGAAGATGGTGGAGGTGACACCAGATGCCTTGTGGGAGGGAACACTAATAAAGATTCAGGGGAACCTGTGAAAAAGGATTAATCTGGGGGCTCGCAGCTGCTTGGGGCTGTTCACATATGCTGACTTACAGCTACATGGTGCCTCACTTGCACACATGAAATGGGGTACAAAATGACTCTGGGCATCCACCAGCACGAAGCAGAGGCCATCTCATTCAGCCCACAGATGACAAATGACACTGGACAGCATCCCATCACTTCTTATACATCACAACTTCACTGCCAGCTGTCACTACACAGCCACTCTCAGACTCCTTTTCTGAAGTATGGGAAAGAAAATAAGAATTTCAAGCTCCTGATCCCATTTACTAGTGGCTTTTCTATTTGTGCAGGGTAAATACACCAAGGCTTAGCCAAATAATGAAAAAAATAATAATTACCTAATTAATTCTCTGATTGATTTGATAAATGCTCTCCAAATACAGAGAAAAATGGAATCATAAATTATGTACACTTCCATTGATGGAAACAGTTTTGAATAAACTTGCGTGTGTCTCACAGTGTTTGCAGAGACAACCTGGGTACATCCACAGGTACTGCCCTGCCAGAAACCACCAGTCTGAGCTCTGGGGTGTTGGTGCTCCACCTGAGGCAATTCCTAGTGTTTCAAGAGCAAGGTGGAGGGTGGATTGAGGAGCTGAGGCAAAGGTATCTCCCGGCCCAGAGACATGAACCAGTTGCACCTTTATATCCATGGCCCTCCACGTGTGTGCATGTTACATTGGGCCACGTCTGTGCTCACAGGTGGGCAGGGAAAGGCTTCAAGAGGTTTGCCCTTCCCTAAAACCTGAAGTCCCGTCTGGTTCAAGCTCAAACACACAGAGCTGCTGTGCCCAGGCATGAGCTAGTGCCCTTGCACAGCACCCCACATGCACCTCTTACCCTAAAACAGGTCTCCCCAGTACCTGAAGCCTTCTTCAGGCTCTGCAGCAGATACATTCTCCTCTTCTTGCACATGTCTGAGGCAGCTGAGCTCACAGGAAACAAACTCTGTGTTTGTTCCTTGCTGCTCTCCCTGCCTGCAGAGTCAACCTCTGGGAAGCACACAGGCAGCTCTCACAGCATTCCTATGTGAGGTGCATGGTGAACAGGCTGGGCAAAGTGTCAGCAAATAAATTATTTATTATATTATTGAGCGTCTTTAGCTGGGACAATCAATATGAAGAAATCCTCAAGTGCACTGAAATGCTTAACAAGCAAAATCCTTGGATCCACCAGAGCAGTACAGGAGTCTTTGCAAGGACTGAATCCTTCCCTGGCATTTGGGGGGATTTCAGGTTGGAAACAAATGAACTTTTCCATGTCCCATGCTTTCTGCCACCTTTCCTGCATGGGTGATGTAACAGTGTCAGCTCAGCCTCACAAGGGCCCAGGGCACCACATGCTTTCTGCCTGGGGGCTCACCTAGCAAAGCAACCCCTCTCTGCTGCTCAGTGCAGCTCCCAGCCCCTTCTCAGCTTTTCAAGAGAAAGCACACAGCCTTCTGGAAGCAAAACCAAAATACTGTGTTTCCCACGTTTTCTGGAGAAGGATTCACAGTGGTTATATATATGTAAGTGTGTATGTATGTAAAAAGCCCTAGCTCTGCTGACTCCTCTGGCACAGCTCGCCAGAACCTCACCATCCCAGCTGCCTGTGGGCCACAAGACAAGCATTTCCAAGACTTACCAAAACTACATTTATCTTGTTCCTGCTTTATATGCCCAAATCAGTTTTCACAGATGACACTTGATGGAAAATGCCTTAATGGACTATAAATTCTGCCATCTCTTATATGTCTGCTCCAGGCTCCAGTTAAATATGGCAAAGAAGTTTTTGTACATAAATAAATTACACTTCTATGGATAAAACTAGTCAATGTGGGAGATCAGATCCAGTTCAATTACTACCTCCATGACAGTAATGAGAAAAATACTCTACCATGACCTATTGTAAATCCAAGAGAAAAGGCTCTAGCAGGGACTGAGCAATTCCTGGGCTAATTGTACATAATTAAACAATGTAACAGCACCATTTACAATAATTTCAATGAAGTTCAATGATACACACATTTACTAATTTTATTACAACATCTGTGATCTTCATTTTGTTTCATTTATTGTATTTCTTATGGAGGCAAGAGCTCTTTTCAGTACAACAAAATCTGACCTGCATTTTTATTAATAACTTGTTTCCATCAAATTTTAACCCAGCAAAGAACAGGCAGATTTGATAAAATGCCATGAAAAAATCCATCCTTATTAGGTTGGAGAAAGTTTTCAAAGAATAAATGTATCAACAGAGTGGGGAAAAAAAAAAGAGATCAATTTTTGGTTGACCAAAGTAAACTGAGTATTAATCTTGAATGTGGCAAATAGCTGCACCTGGGAAGGGGAAGGAAAGACACACTTGAAAAAAATCGAGGTACTCATTGCTTTGTAGATTACCAGAATGCATTATTTAAAAGAGATTAAGAACTTGGAGTTCAATAAAAAATTTGAATTGTTCCAAGGTAATATTTTGCATGATTTTGCTTTGATGAGGAAAATAAAATATATTTCTCACTTAGGTCAACCCCAACTGACTTTTCTAATTCTTTCCCAGTTCAGCCATCAAGCTGTCAAATATTTATGTGACTGTGGCTTTCACAGAGGTTTGCTTCTCTTGGGCACAAATCCTCCCTTCCCACCCTGCTCACCCAGGTGACTATTAAGTCTCCCATTTATAAAACATCATCCATTACCTTTTTTCCCATATTGCAAAACCTTTATCATCTACAGCAGGACAGGTACTTATGAAACGTCTCTTCAATGCCACAAAGGAGCACTCTACTCCAGCTTAACAAGAGGAAATCACATCACTGAGATGCCATGAAGCCACGAGCAGCAGTGCTTACACTCCTCTCTCCAGCTCCTTTTTCCCCCAAGGTGCTGGACTGGGCTGGGTATCACCTGGGTTTGGCTTCATGACAACTTCTAGCTAACAGCTCTGACAGGGGACAGTCCCCTGAGGCAATGGCGTGTGCACAAAGAGCTCAGGTTTAAAGCTAAAATGGAATAATTCATTTGACTTGTACCAGGGGAACAGCATTCCCCTGCTCACTGTAGTACCCGGCTGCTGCACAGTGTCTGTGACAAGCAGTCCTCAGAGGAGCTAAAGCAAAACAGGCACGTGGTTTCACTTTGCTGTTGCTCCAGTGGGGAAGTTTTAGAGGTCTCCTGAGGAAGACTTTAAAAATAAAAAATATAACAAGGTGAAAAGTCCTTGAATGAAAACAAGAGGAAGGAATTTAGGAATCTTAGAGGCAAGGATGATTATGCACTACCTTATTTTTCCAGGATGAAGCTCTGCCAGGCACCTAGAAGAGGAGGAGCAGCAAAGGTCTTAACCTAATGTGAAACAACTATGTGCAAAAGGGGAAGGGTAGCTGGGTGACAGACAGCACAAGGTGAGGAGACCTGGATTTCTGCCTCTAAAAAGTCTTTCCAGACCCCAATCAGAAGCAGGAGCAAAGCTGCCTGTTAGGCATGGTTAGACATGAGGTTTGCTGGACTCCCTGGGAGAAAGGTCTCTGCTTGACCATCAGTGCATGCAAACCATGGAGTGAACCAGGAAATGTTCTTTGGCAGAGAGCAAATGAGTTTCACACTGACAGCTCCAATATAAAGAACTGTGGCTTGTCCTGCCGTGTATTTAGGGAAACAGGACGTACGCCCTAGTTGTCCTACTTGTTCCTCTTACCAGCCTTGTTCCACAGCTTGCCCAGTTTATTGCCTCTCCTTGAAGAAGGCAAACCTCTGGGGAAGTATAGCAAGAGCAGATCACAGTCTTCATAAAAAATAACAATAAAGCAAAAAAGCAAGACTGCCCACAACATCTGGCAGCTTTGCTTCCCATGGTTGCTCTATCAGCTGCACCTGTGCAGCTCTTCCACTCACTCTCCTCATCTTGCAAACCAAGCCAGAAAAGTGGGGAGACGTCGAGGATGAGGAAAGAGAACCTGAAGCTCAAAAGGAATAGCCAATGAATCTGAAATTTGAAGAACAGCCTTTTTTTTTTTTTTTCCCTTGACAGGATTGTTCCAAGCAGCATGGGCTTGTAAAAGTCTAATCACTTCCCATCCAGCTCATCAATCACAAGAGTGAACCAGCGCCTCGCACAACAGAGTGAGTCTCAAATTGGCTCCCACCAATAATACAAGATAGTGGAGCAGGACAATCCCTTCAGAGGATTGTTTAATAAATCATGTCTAGACAGGGAACCAAGAGAAATGAAAAAGATTTCTTGGAAGACCATGGCCATTCAGTCCCGTCCAGCTTACATTATTGATACCTGCTTACTGTGACCACTACTCTGTAGTGGATTTCAATATTTTGATTCTTGTTATTCAACATCATCCAAAATTAAACATGAAACTTTAAATATTTCAAACCAAGTGAAGGTAGTAATTGGAGCTGATGGAAATTGCATGCTGGCACTATTCCTGCTGCATGTGCTTGCCTGGCTGCAAAAATGCCAGAAAGACACACTTTCTACTCCTCTATTTTCAGCAGTTGCTGACATTTTACTGTAATTTATTCTTATCTCTTCCTCTTCTTAAAAATAACAACAACACCACTGTCCTAATAATAAAGAGCCAGCTCTGCCGTTTGAAAGACCTTTCAGCAGAGGACTGTTCTGTCAGCAAAGGGTGCCTGAGCTTGGCTCACACACAGATGTCTTGCCAAGCATTTACTGTATAAAACCCAACCGGCTGCTCACCACGTTATGCTCAGCACTACACGTCACCCTTTGCTCTCTCAATCGTAAGTTTTCCTTTCAGTAGCCTTTCCTTTGGATGCAGGGGCCCAGCTGTCAGCTACCAGCAAAATCCCATTCCAGCCTGTATGTGGTGTATTTCTCTATGGCTTCCTCCTCCACTTTTATCTGTCAAAAGCGCTGAAGACTCCCACAAGCCATAAAGTGTTTCTGACATTCATGGCTTTTAGATCCTGGGTTTCAAAGACCCGCTGAAGGTTATGTTGATTAAGCCCAAAGACATATTTCTAGAAAGCTGTAGTTTAAAGGAAAAAGGTGTTTTGCTGTCACAGTGATCAGCCAAAACTGTTACTGAACCAGAGCATATGGGAGAAGAAAGCCATCAGAGAAACGTGTGATGTTCCAGGCTGCTGAGATTTGCTCTCTCCAGCAGAGATCAGAGGCAGTGGGAAAGAAGACGAGGCATTTAGCTCAATTAAAAAAAATAAACAAATAAAAACAAAGCCTTGTATTGAGCGAGATGATGGCCGATTACCCGCCAGTTAAGTGGGGGCTCAGAAAAATCACTGCCTCTTAAAAGCGCTATCAGACAACAGCTCTTTGTGTTTTGTGAGAGCACCAGAGGGGCACCCTGAAATGCCTCTGGAGGATGGAGCTGAACAAGAGAAGCCTTTACTGGGAGCTTTCCTGAAAGCCAAGATGAAGGCTGCCTCCTTTCGCCTCTGAGAAGTCCCTGCTAGCCACACACAATGGGATTCATCCTTCTGGCAAATGAACATCCACTGGGATGCTGCCTGCAGCAGATCTGATCAACATTTGCATCCACTAGGAATTCATGCCATGATGCAGCATTAAAATTTCATGGGAGGAAAAAAAAAATCAGAAACTGCTTAAGGAGCTGTCAGGTTTGGGCTTCTCGCAGCTGCAGGGATAGTTACAGTCAGCAGACATGGCGAAACGGCCAGTTGCTTCACCTAAAAAACATTTAGGCCTTATTAGACCCAAAAGATGTAATTTCATTCCAGAGGTCAGAGTTACAACCCAACGCCGAGGTACAGCAGTTCAGCAAGGTCTTCAACCAATACCTAACACCTTTAAAGGGGCAAAAGCAAAACCAGGGCTACACCTCACAATCTGAAGGCATATTGGAGAAAAGTAAACTTTTATGGGAGGAGCTGAGGTGCAGAAACACAACCAAAATTACTTCATTTGAAACTGAAAGCTCAGGGGGTTGGGGAACTATTCAAAGTCATTTCAATAAACAGGATTTTCATAACTTCTGGCCGCAGGCTTAGCTGGTTCCATGTTTATCCACATGTGTGCAGGTTACTTTATTTGAAGGGCTTTCCTTTCAGTGCTGGTGTGTTCAAATGCACATTGTTAGGCCAGTCGAGTTTAGGACACCAGCTCCAGGAACACCGAATGTTGTCAGGTTTCTTGGAAACAGCTGCTCTGCCCCTTCCCTTCAGGGCTGTAAAAACCACCCTTACAGGGATGCCCTCTCCCTCTACTCTGCCTAAGAAGAGACAGAAAACTTCCTAACACAGGTAGCTCCAAATGCCACCTGAAAAATCCTTTTTTTCTCAGAAAATAAATCCACCAGTGTGTAAGTTTACTCCTCCCTGGTGCACAGCAGTGCAATGGGAAACCTTCCAAGGATAACTGGCATATGACACCTGCATCGCTACAGTCCATCAGGAGAAAAACACACTTATTAATTACCTCTTGTATTAAATAAAACCAGCACATTTTGGTGAAACATTATGGTTGCAAAGCCAAAGCAAAACAGTATTTTAACATTTTACCAGCATTTGCTTTGTGAATACTTGCAGCCAGCTCTATTTAGCCTAAAACTGCTCAGCCACACATCCACTGACAGAAGCTGAATCGATCCCAAAGCAAGTGATGGCAGGACTGCTGTGAAAGATGCAAACACATCAATGTTTGTATAGATTTACATGTGCTGGACCTTCTCTGCCCAAGGAAATGCTGGCTTTCCTACTAGTAACACCTGTAGCTATGCCACAATTGCATGATTTGGGGACTTTGCTGTGTCATTAGTGTGGTCCGAGTGCGCACCAGCCAACCATGCCCAACAGATGAGTTGGCAAGGTCAGGGGTCTTCATTCCAAATGAAGCAAAATATCTCAATTTCAATGGCAAGTAATGGAGACATTTTTGCTCAAAAGGCCAGCAACATCAAGGAGAACACTTGCTTTGCAATGACTGGATCTCCTCGCACACAATACATAGTGCTTCCTGACAGGCTTTAACCAGATGTATTTAACTTTACATTTGATCACTTTGAGTGATTTTGGTGTCCTCCAACCAGGGACACTTATAGGCAGTGAGATAAATAAATGCCCTTTTAAGCTCAGTTTATTCTTATATATGCATTGTTCTAGTAAAATAATTCATTTGTATCCTAATGAAATGAGCACGACTCATTCCAGGAATGAATGAATGCTCAATTCTCTGTGATGGGTATTTATGTGCAGGGACAGAGGTTCTGTAATGGAAGATCTATCACTAGTGCCTCAATCCATTTTATCTTCATTTCACATGATACAAGTGAACTGAGTGTTGTTTTGGGATATAATTGATCTATAGCTGAAACAAATCAGCTTTGCAGCTAAGTGAGGAGATGAAGTAGTGGATAATCTGTAGTTTAAAACCAGCTGTTCTGCTGAGATCAAATGATGACTTTGGCACTGAAGCGATGAGCTGCGCAGGGAGCAGGTTCCAGCACCTGCCGGCATTGCTGGGCGCTGCTGCTGTAACCTCTGGCCATGCTGATGCCAGGCACTTGAGCTAATTGACAGCGTGGCTGGGACCAGCTCACCATCTCCTGAACTGATGGACCTCACCTGGCCTCAATTCCAAATATCAGCGTTTGCAGGAAACAAATAGGCAGAGGAGGCGGGGAAGGAGGACACCCAGCCACCCGGCAAATAGCTGTGACTGCAACCAATGCCAGCAAAACGTTGTAGGTTAAAGCTCTGCAGCTGTCTTTGCTCTCTACTGTAGTTTTAGCACAGCATAAATATTTGCAAATATTTTTCTCATTTCTCTCTGCTTGCATATTGCTGACAATTACTGAGAACTGAAATTCACCTCATCTCTGTCAGCAGTGCCCCTCCATAGGGATTTGAACAATGGCTGTTTTTAATAGGTTTCCCTATTTTAGGCAAAGTATAATGTGCTCATAAGAACATCACACAAATGTGACAGGAATGCAGGGAGGACACAGGTTTGCAGTTGCCTTTTCTTTTTCCTTAATCATCTCCTGAGCTTTCAACTTACAAGAGCCTTTTCCAAATAATCCGAAGATAACTAAGGTTCACAGCAGATAAAACACAAACATGAGTAACCCATCTACAGAGTGCACTTCCTTTCTTCTTCCTATTACCTAGAAGTTCACCAGACTCCAAAGAAATTAAAAGCAGTATTTCAAAAATGACAGCAATCTGTAAGACCTATTAGGTCAGATTTTTCACACCCATCTCAAAGTAAGTCAGCTCATTACAACAGATACATTTTCTGCTAGTAGATCACTCAGCAGGTCTGAAAGGAATCCAGTAACCTCTGCTTCCAAAGAGGTTCCTCCACACTTTTGCAGAGACAGCCATTAATTCCCTGGTACAAATTTTGCTTTCTTAGGCCTTCAGTTTGCACCACACTTCTGAAGGATAAACTGTCATTATTATTCCTGAGGTATGTATTGCACAGGTTGTTGGGTTTGGTTTACAGAATTTAAGAAAAGGATATTGCACATCTCAAGCTCCCCTGTTTGGAGGCATCAATACATTTGCAAGTAGCCATGGGAGTCAGTGGGTTTCCTTGACAGTGTTTCACAGGTTGTACCCTGCAGCAAGATACAGATGCTTCTACCACCACCCTTATCTAGAATTATAGACCAATTTATAATATTGTACAGGTTTTTTGCTGGAACTTTGGGATGTGAATCAATCCTGAAACATCAGAAATCAAAATAATATCAAGCCCTTATGAGAAGTAGAAAACCTAGTTTTATTACAAGCAAATAAACTGAATGAGAGTTACTAACCTAAGGTTTATTGGTTTTGATTGTTACTAACCTATAGGCGTTTTGCAGAAGTTGTAAGGCAGCCATTCCAGTTCTGGAATGTGTGCCAGGGATTAAGCGTTCAGGAATAGGGCAATTACATATTAATTAAGAATATAGCTGACACAACTTCATGCCACATGGCTGACCATGCGGCCAGATGGAGGCTGATATACTGCCTGAAACTCCACCCCTGGCATGAGGGGGGCACAGAAGAGCCAATCTGGGAAGAAGAAACAGCCCCCATGTTGTAAAATGAGGTTGGATCTTAAGGAAGTTTAAAAGTGGGGTTTTTGAATTGGAAGGTGTGCTCCTGGGGATCCTGTGTGGTCTGGACACCCAACACGTGTTGTAACCAAATTTTCTTTTCATTATATTCCTTTTGTTTCACAGACTTTTGCTGGGTTTTTTTCTAAATTTAATAAATTTTTCTAACACCCTGACCACCATTCAAAGTCTTGGCCCACTTGGCTACGTCTCTCTTTCATCAAGTTCAAACTGAACGGCATTTACTTTAAGGGTCTCATCTCCACCTTGTGCTCAATAAGGTTGTTAAAGCATGAGCATAAACTCTGTTAAAAAATGCATTTTTGGCATAACATATCTCTCAAGTGAGCAACATTAAGCTATCAATATTATTTTTTCTGCACAAAACAGTGCGGATTTGTCAAAATCAGCATGGTATTTCTACCTTGCCTTCTGTCATTTTTAAGTTTACTATGTTCAGAGACTACCTCAAAGCACTTCATTCTTCCTCTCTGGGAGGACTAATGACCACCAAAGGGGGAAAAGAAACATGTGCTATCCAATACAGCATGCAGACACTATTACCCTTTTACTTAACTTCAAACATGAATCCCAGTTGTGCTTAATCACCTGTGGAAATACTGCCTTGAACTAGATCCTCATCTTCAAATCTTTAACCACAACCTTCCAATGCCACCTTTCCATGATGAT
>JAWWEE010000002.1:2455696-2539646 GCA_035221455.1 Xenops minutus
GATGTTTGACACCAGGCACATCTCACCTGAGCAGTCAGTGGTGCCTGATTTCATACCCTGCAAGGCTCAGCACTGACAGCACTGTACAGCAACATGCACTGCATGTGTGACATGGACATATAACTGCTGGCTGCTCGTTGGGTTGGGCAAACCCATCCTCATCCCCAGAAAGACACACCCTCTATCACCCCCTGGCCAGCTTCAGTCTCTGTGGCTCCTGAGACCAGCCCCACACAAGAAGCAGCTTTCACCAACACACACCCTTGAAATCCTCCCTGAACACATTATTTTTGAGGCAGATGGTCGGGAAGGCCAACTTCTCCCCTGTCCCAGCCTTCCCAGGCACCTACACAGGCTGCCTGTGTGACATGTGGGGACGTAATTAGGGGCCAGTGCTGGTACCAGTTTTGGGGTGGGAGCTGCTGCTGCTGAATGCTGCAATCTGCACAATTGTGCTGACATTTCTGAACTATAAAAGCCCTCTGGCAGGCATCTACAGAGGAAACATTTAAAATTGATTCAGTTTAGCACAAAAACTGTTGGCTAAGCCTCCATCCACCCCTCTGCTCCTCCACCCCTTGACACAGCTTGCAGCAAAAGACTTTGCCTTCCTTTTCATATGGATTTTAACAGCAATTCAAGACCATTGATCCAGGACTCTGAGTCAGTGTATTACAATGCAAGATTATTCAGCTCTCTGACAGTCAGTTTGTCTAATTTTATTTTATTCCATAGTAAAGTGGGGTTGGACAGAGGGAGGGCTAGGGGAAAAACTGGCAACATATTACCTAAATGCTCAGGAAAACAGAAAAATGTTACTGAAAGGAAAGTATAACTTCCACTTGGCACAGGCTGCAATATCCTTCTCTATACCTCAGCTGTGTCTCCCACCTTCAATCTCTGTTCCACTGAAGGATTTGAGAGTGGACCAAGAGGAGAATAAATACACCTTAGTGATATCTGAGCAAAGCCCATCAGTGAACAGCGTGAAGCAGTGGAATTTATGCCATCTCCTAGGCAGGGTTAAGACTTGAGACCTCATTGCACTCACCATTTACACCACATAACCTTTCTTTCTGTGGCTGGAAGAAATCTACTCATTTGCTTTACAACCTAACAAATCTTTTCATAACTTAAAAGCATTTGAAACTACATTTTTTTTCTGTTGGTTAGTTTAACTTTACTCCATTGTTTGTTTTTGTCCAGCTTCATTTAGGCCAGCATTTCCAATGGCATAGGTAGGGGGGAGGTTTACATTTACAAGAGTAAGATCATTAACAACATAAGGTGGTCGAAAGAGAGGGTATAATTGCTTTCACCCACCTAGAGGGAAGATCAGCTTCGAAGTGAAACAACACCGAATTAAGAAAGTTTGCACTGTTTTATTTTTAATAATGCTCTCCCCTCCACTACCAGTGTTTTTACAGCACTCATCACAGCAACTTCTGGGTTCTGGCTTAGCCACACTTATTTTTCAGACACACAGGCAGCAGACTGCTTCATGGACACACAAAAGGAAGAGTCTGATGAGGTACTAAACAACTGGAAAAGAAATCAATAGTCTGTATTTAAAAATTACAAAAAAAAAAAAATTACAAAAAAATAATCCTAGACAGAGCCATAAATCCAAACAGTAGCTTTTGCTCATGTTAAGTGTTTGGCTCCTGGCATGTATCTTCCTTGGTGGCTACGATTCAGAGTACCAGGACCAGCTGGCAAACAAAACCAGCTGATCAGACACTGGGCTGGCCATGCATAGGCAAAGGCAGGTCATCCAGTGGACAAGTGAGGTGACACTGCTGGCCCAGGAGCTACTCCAGACCAACAGGATAAAGCATGGGGGCAGAGGTTTACCTGCACCTCAAAGATCCCCAAATACACTGCCCAAGGAGTTCACAAGCATGCAGGGATCATGAAGTGAAGTGCAGGAGTCAGCGTGTACCCCCGAATACAGCCCCACAGAGGGGGCTCTTAGGAAGGGAACAAGGCCTGTGTTAGCGAGGAGGAGGAGGAGAAAAGTCCATCTCCCTATCAGTGATGCAACAGGATCAAAGCACAGGAATGCAAAAGTTTCACAGACTGCTCAACAGTTCAAGTCAAGAGCCCCCAGACCTCTCTGACATTCCCGGGGTGATGGCAGACTTTGCCAGCTCCTCCAAATGCTTTCCCCTACGAGTGACATCCTCCACGTGCTACCCGGGATGAACTGCTGTCAGTCTGCACCCATTCAGCACGCTAGCTCTGCCAAAACTGGGAAACATTCCACCTGGAGCAGCAATCCCTATGTCCTGAGTACATTTCTGGTAATGGAGACTCTTGCACCTCATAATCTCTCAGCAAGGGGGCTGGGAAGGTGGCAGCAATACTGTTGAGTGGCGAACATCACTTGCAGCCATGGTTGGTACCCCATCATAAGCAGGAGCACTCCCACACCACGCATCCCGTGCCCACCTGGGCACCCCTGCAGAACCCAAAAACTGCCAGAGGGGCTTGTGAGGTTCAGCAGGACCAGCAAGAAGGACAGGCCCCCTCCTCACATCACAAAGAGGACTGCTGCAGACCCTGGGCATGGGGAAGTCACCTCATGTCACCTCCACAGTGCTCTGCCTAACCAAGGGCAGCTTTGCTGCAACCATGAAAATGGGATAGCAAGCGAAAAGGATATTATTGATCTTGAACATGTACGTGGGTCTGGGTAACTCTGAATAATTTAAGTCAGAGTTCTTTCATCTCTCTGCTGCTCCAGACTTGCTACCACTGCCTTGCACATGAATCAGACAGACTTCCCAGGCAGCTGGAGGTGGGATGCCTCCCATACAGTAGGAACTGAAAGGGAAATACTAAAACACAATTTAAAGAGACTCCTGGATTTCAAATCTTGACCTCTCACCTCCACATCTGATACAGCTGAAGGATGCTCCCCTAACCCCAGGAGACACAGGCAAAGGCTGTGGGAGAGCTGAGGAAGCTCTTGGACACTGCCAACCCAGAGATAGGGGAAAGCAAGCCCCATGTGGGGATCCATTCCCATGTTTGTCCAGAGCTTTGGCAGGGGAGCCTTTCAGAATGCCCCATTCCTGAGCACGGGGGTGCTGTTCAGTGCTGACTGACACCACCTACTCGTCAGTCCATGCAGATGACAGCATGTGTTTCAGGCAGCAAATCAATCACAGGAACATGGTCACAAGGGAACATAGCCACCAGTGCCCTAGTGGCTTCAGCAGCACTCCCAAGAGCAGCCCTGCAGCAGGTGGGATGTGAGCCATCCCAGGCTATCCTGGAAAAGGGCATCATCTGCAGCCCTCCTCCATGACAACCTTCCCAAAAACACTGCTTCCTGGGGAGTCACACAGGGTGCAGCAGACACAGACATGAAGGTCATTGCACCAAAAGAGGAGCCTGCATTTCTGCAGCATCCAACTCTCCTCCTAAACACAAGTGGTTATTTCAAACTGTATCTTTCTATATGAAGGCACCAAAAATAATCTCTACATTAATGGGGCAATAGCTAATGTAGAGCTTGGTTATAGCAAACCCAGCTGAAGGATTAATTGTATATTAATTCTATTCTATGTCTGTTTCACAGAAGCTACAAATTTAATTCAAGCAGAAGAGCACCGCTTGCAGAATCTTTCAGTTTGTCTTAGTTGAAAGGAAGGCCCAATTCACTTTAGAGCTGATCTGAGCTGCTTGTTGGTGTGGCATTGCTAGTGGGGGAAAAAAAAGGGAAAGAGGTTGTGCAAGTGGGTTTTTCTATTTATTTTAGGGAGAGGAGGTCAGTGCTGTGTATGGAAGAGAACAGAGCCTTGTGGACCAGTTATTCCAAGGGTTTAAATGCTCAGGATAGCTATAAAAATAAAAGAATAGGGCTGGGAGGAGCATAAAACCTGAGTCAAAATCTTGCTGTCGGGAACTAGTGAAAACATCAGCTGCTTGGAGAGAAGAGCTGATGGGTCTGTAAACATCAAAAAAGGCTCTGCAAGAGCTGAACAGGAATAGCTGAGCAGTAAGAGGGGCTATCATGGCAGGGAAAGGGGCGCATGGGAGGTGGAAGAGGGGTCAGGGTCATCCCTTGATGCTCTGCAGCTCCGCTAAGGACTGGTGGGAGGGTCAGGGCACAGGGGCAGCATGGCAGGGCAGCTCTCAGCCACATGTTTGTGTCCCCAGGTAAGCAGCGTGGCCAGGCACAAAGGAAAAATCTTGGCAGAAAGGCTGGGAGGGAACAGATGGGAGGCTGGAGGCTGCACAGGCAGCTTTTCATAGAGTCGTAAAACTGTTTAGGTTAGAAAAGACCTTTAAGATCATCAAGTCCAACCACGAACCCAGACTTTTGGGGGGAAGGAAGGGGAGGTGTGAAGAGGGTCCCTGTGCTGCTGGGTTGCATCAAGCAGCAACAGCCACAGCTTAGACTAGAGGCCTCAGCAGAGGCACGATATGACAGGACAATGCCTTGTATCTACAAAAAAAAAATGGGTTGAAATCAACACAGGCTCTTGAAAAGGGGATTTTGAGCATCCAAGAAAGGAAAGCACAGGGGCCTCTAAGAGCAGCCTGTGGAGCTACAAGGACATACCTCCATTACAGCACAGGAGAGCAGAAACTGCAGAAATGGGGGTGATCTGTCAGTATAACACGGGGGGAGGAAGCAAGTGAAGCACAAAACCGGTGTAACACCTCTAAAAACATTTAGGTCAGAAAGTGCTGGATGGCTTTTACCTACTAGCTGGGAGGCCCCAGGAGTGGTTGGCGTGGAGCTCAGTAACATTATGATAGGCACTACATGGAGTGTGGTATTTGTCAGTACAAAGGGATGAGGGCAATAGGAACACCAATGACTGCAACAGCACCTGGCACTCACTGAGTGCAGCATTTCTCTTCTGAGCACAGGACAGGCCTGGAAGACCACGCAAATCTGTGCCATTCCTCAACTCAGCAATCCTAACTGCCTAGCCATTTTGAGATCAGTTTACACATCTGCAACTATTTTAAGCTATTATTTCTACAGAAGCAATGGGAAATAGCAGAAGCAGCCATGCTCCTGGAGGAGAGCTGTATCACACATGCTTTTTGTAGTTAGCCTTTGCTCCCATTCCACCCCCCAAGTTTTGGATCCGGCTCACTTTAAACTCAGCTCATGTTCACTGAGCACAGCTGGCAGCTGATCACAGCCTGTGTAAAGCATTTTGTCCACACCAGAAGCACGGCCTGGCACGTCACTGGTGTCTTGTAACCCACCCAGCATAGCAGTTATGTTCATTGCTGTGTGCAGAGGATGCTCTACCCAGACTCACACAGCAAGTTGGAAGTGTCCTTTTTCCACATGGATTTGTGTGGCATGCACAGTCCTGACCCTCACACTGCTGCTGGCACACCATCCAGCTCTTTATGCTTTGTTTTCTAAGAGGTAAGGTCCTAGGAGGGTAATTACAAACACATAAACACATATGCTTGATTTCCAGCTCTGTAATTACCTGGGGGCCACTTTGCCTCTTGCCAGCCAAGAACAAAACACACATTGGCAAGTGGTGCAACTCACTGTGCAACAAATGCTACAGAGCAGCTTTGCCCAGCAAACCCCCCCAAAATCCCTGTGCTGAGGTAGGACCAGACTGCAATGCTTTTCTAGTACTGTTGGGAAAAATACCCCTCCATGGAGACACAGCCACTCCACAGCCTGTCATTCTGGGAACTCCTGACAAGCACAACAGCCCACATCCCCCTTCCCTTTTGCTGAGCTGGGGCCTAATTGAAGCCTGTCAGCTGGGCATTAAGATACCATTTTGCTGTAGAAGAGGATGCAGAGCTGTGCTACCAGGCCTTTGGGATCCACACACATCATTACAGTGATCTGCCAAGTGAACTGGACAAGGCAATACCTCCTGTCTCTGCGCTCCCTTTCCCCACTTGTCTGTTCAGGCTTCAGACTTTGTGCCAACATCTCCACTCAGCTCTGCTGCCAGAGCTTTTAAAAGGATCTGCTTAGCCCTGTTTTGCTATAAAAGACCAAAAAGCATGGGAAAAAAAAATATTTTATTTTTTTTAACCAGAAACAGTTCTGAATGCCATGGGGCCAGGTGGCATACATTGCAACCAATGCTTTTCATGGCTGCTCTGGCAGTCCTCCCCTCTTGGAGGGGTCTGTCTCACCAAAACTTACTCCAAGGATATAACACAACACAACCAGAAACAAAAAACATAAAGCCCAATCACCAAATCCCATCTGCCACAAGGTCTAAATGTGACTATAAAGAAGGTGCTAAGTTTGGGTTGGTGCAGGTTCTCACTGAGCAGGGGGCTGTGTGCTGACACAGGGAAGATGGGGCTCTACACCTCTGCAGTAAACAGCTGTAAAGCTGCCCACCACAAAACACCCACCCTGTTACACGGCAGGCAAGCAGCTGCCACTGTAGCTGTGGCTGGGGGTGTTACACAAGCACCACTGAGGTAACTGGAAAAAGAATACATAAAGCAGTGCTAGATCATTTCTGAAAGGTGTTGATTGTGGTTAGAAATAAGTTTCATAATCATTTGGGAGTTTTATGGCAGGGAACAGCACAGAACTTTGGTCACATCTTCAAAAATAAATAATCTGAATTGGGTAAATAAAATCCAGCCACAAGAAGACAATTTACTGACTGTGAATTGCTAAAAGCCAGAGAATTAGTCAAAGATAACTCTCATTTAGCAAATGTGTTTAAGAGAATAGGAGTGCTTGCAGAAGATTGTTTCGTGATACATTAATTGTATATTTTATTTTGAAAATTGAATATGGAGATGCTATTATGAAATAAGAACTGCCCACAATACAAAGTGTCAGCTTTGCCAAGTGAAACTAAAATAGGTTCCCACTTCTGAAATCTGTCACTTGCAATATGAACCAGTGCACAAGCTGAGCTTATTTCAAGATTCTTTTTCTAAAGTCCAAAGCAGGGAAGTAAATCTCAGCTCTAGCCTTGATGAGACTCAAGACATGCACCAGCTCAACCAGCTTTTCTAGTGTCATGGAGCAAATCCTAGTGCAAGAGCCTGGCCCATGCAATTAGTTGAAGGATGCTGCAGGGTTGGGAGCAGTGGGAGATGGAGCCTGACCCTTCCCACTGTCACTGCGGACTTGCTGAGTAAGCCTGGACACAAGACAGGGACAAGGGACATCTAAGGGCCTGTTTTCCACCCAATTATTTGTCCTGCCCAGTTCAATCATGTTCTTAGAAACAGAAAGTGCCTTTCTCTACTGCAGCACCTACGCCAGTGGAGAGCCTGCCTTGGCCACAACAGGGAGGTGGGATTCCAGTAGCCATGTGCTGCATTAACCTAAGCCTAATTTCATTGCCAAAGCTGGCAGAGGTAGGACTTTACAGGCTGAATAATCCCCTTGTACATCTTCTGTGAGTCGGTTAAGTCCCAATGAATGACAAAGGCAGACGGCTATCAGCCCACAGGCAGAAACATTGTGTCTTACCCAACACTTCAGCGTAGACAATTTTTTTCTGCTGAACTTCCTACTGGGGGGCCCTTTCCTCTGCCATGACTCCCACTGCAGCCACACTGCAGGGAAACACTGAGGGAGCAGGAACAGAGCTGATGGAGCTGGAGGGCATCACGTGCAGAGCACAAGTTCATATTGCAATTGCTCAGCCCCGTTTGGGCCACCCATAGGTGAGTAATAACAAGACTATAATACAACCAGAAACTGAAATAAAATACACAAAGCTAACACAGAAGATTTGTACTCATGTTCTGCACCCATACAAGATTACCAGGAAAAAACCCACTGGTACATGCAATCCCTTCTTACAGAAATGAAGCTCCTCATGATCTCAAAGTCATGCACTGGCTTGCAGCCCTGGAAGTCTAAGGGGCTGAGCACTTCATTCAGGTGACAGACAGCCCCTTTTAATCTTAATCAGCAGCTATCCAGAAAGCTAACTCATAGACATAAAGCAAATCTACTTAGGGAATAAATGTCTAAATAAATATGAGAGATGTGATGCTGATTTTTTAATGTTCCTCTGCAGGGTAAATAAAATTATGTGGGTTTTTTTCACTTCAATTCATTTATGCTATTTGTTTACTCGTGCATGATAAAAAGGCTCAACATGCCCTTGCTGAGTCTTCCCTCTGTTACAGAGTGAGAGGCTGCCCAGCAAAGCTGAGCACTATGCAAAAGGCAGATGAGCACACTGAGCCATGGTACTCATCAGCTGGGCATACAGATAATCCGAGAATGCTCCAAACACCTACCTGAAGTCCTTTGATGGAGGAAGAGTGCAATTACTGCAACAGAGACTAAAAACCTGGAGCAGGCTGAAGGAGCATCATCTTGCATGACAAGTTCACCATATTTAACTCAGAGGCAATCAGCCTTTCTCCCTAGTTATCTCCCATCTGACACCTTCATTTGGCCATTAAAACAATTTTTAATATGATAAAACCAGTAATACTGCCTAACTAATGGATGTCAAATTATTGGCGTAAATGTGCCAACATTTATTTATTTATTTGCCTCCCCAAGAATATGTTCCCCTCTGTTTGGTTTTCTACTTTAATGACTATAATTTATCATATTAACTAGACTTCCAGTGTGCTGAGTTTTGTTTTAAGTTCTGCTTTTTTGCTGAGACATCTGTGAGAGGGCAGATGCAGGTAAGAGAAGCAATAAAACTAATAAAAAAGCAATAGTAGCTGTCACCAAAAAGCACAAGTGACTGAACCACCTTCATTTACTACACATGGCCCTTCTTTCTTGTTCTCATTTGATGATTTTACTGCCCTCTTTCCACCAATATTTTACAGTGCTTAGGGCAGCTCTCCACAAGGAACGTTAATTCCCTAATTTCCAAATAATTTGCTTTTCCTACCTCCCAGCAGGCAGCGTAACAAAGAAAGGAAACCAAAGAGGAAGAACTGTCTGGGATGAAACTGAGCCACACACGAAGGCCCAGTCAGAGGTTTGGGGAGGCATCTGAAACTGCAGCAATGCCTGAATCAGTGCAGGGACCCTGCCCTCGCAGGAGGCATCTATCTGCCACCTGTCTAATGTAGTGGGAAATGCTGATCCAGCTGCACCGAGTTGTTGGTCCAGCTGTATCTATTTCAGAGCACAAACATATGTGTTTTCCCCACCTGTCACAACTGTGAAATGTACAGACAGCATTTACTTCCTAGACATTCGTCACTCAAATTAACAAGCAACCTGTTAGTCTGAGTGCAATTAGCACCCCAAACTTTACTCCACACATATCTCATAGCTGAACTTTGCTTGCAGATCTTTTAGCAGCCTGGTGTACACTTAAAGTAAAAATAGGCCAACACACAGAGTGGCAATGCTGTGAAATCCCCAGCAAACCCCATGTAAAGAAAAGCTAAACCTGCTGCTGGGGACTCAGTTTTGCCTTTGTTAGAACTGACAGTGAAAAGTTCACATTTTTACAAACTTCAGTTGAGCATTTGGTTCACCCAAGACCCAGCAAACTGAATGACTGAGAGTAACACAATCTGCTGGGGCTGACTCCTGCTGCCTCTCCCTGCTGCCAGATTTAAACTCCATCATTCCCACTCTGTGCTTTTTATAAAAATGCCATTTACATACAGACATGCCTCTTGAAACATGACATCAGCATTTTGCAGAAGTACAGGCGAGCAGTACCGTGTGATATGAACAGTGTAAAGCCTCATCTGTGTCATGCCTTATCTTCTTCAGTCCAAGTGTACAATCAGCAGAGACTGCAACCACACTGTTGTGGGCTGCCTCTTTTACTGTGCCACTAAGACCTACACCCCAGTTCTTCCATGTTATAGCCACACTGCATGCCGTGTCCTCAGGTGCCTACCTGGGTCACTTCTTCACTGGGATATTTCTTCAAACATAATTAACTTTGAAATGACAAATAATGACAGGCTTAAATTTGTTTAGTTTGGTATTCACCTCTCCCTCCTTTTGGTCGCTGGCACAGTAACAGGGAATGTACAAACTACACTGAAATGTTCATTCACAAACCCAAAAGCATGATATTTACTCCAAATTTGATGTAAAGAGGACTGAAGGAGCATGCAACCCAAGCTCCACCGTGGCAGGACAGCCTTTATCTATCAGAGATTTCCCCTGGATGCTGAAGACTTAATTAGGCTTATAACTCCAGTCTCATACATGAAGAGAATTTTATGCTCGTTCAGCAATCACTTTTTTTTCTTTTTCTTAAATGCTCCACAAACATAGCCCAGAGTTAGCTTAGTCTGTCAATCAGTTCACATCTAGTATTTTCTTAGGACTAGCTTCTCCAAGCCTCCAGTGTTTACCTGCATGATTCTCTGACTTACCTGCTCTGTACCTGCTGGTAACACAGTGACAGAGACCTGCAAGGTGTCACCCACCCTTCTGTGCATTGTCATGGCTTTCTCCCCCAAGTCCTGGCTAAATCTAAATGACTCATACTCAGAGCACCTGTCACAGCAATGACATTGCTCTTGTTCTCTGTACATCCCTGACATTTTATCATCCTCTCATATCACACCGGATCTGCTGAGAAAGACACCTGTTCTTCTCCAGCCCAGCACAATAGCAGCTCCCCTACACAGAGAAGACAAAGGGAAGGAAAGCAGAAGTTTGCCTACCCTGAGGAAGGAGAGGTCTCGGTTGTGCTCGATGCTGGTGATCTCCAGGTTGCCCATAACTACCTCGCAGTTCTCATAGTACTTGCGCAGAGCTCGATACTGCTGCTCCAGGTCAGAGAGGGAGCTCAGCTTGTTCTCGGTGCCAGCACACACTGTAAGAAACCACAGGACAATTAGGATGAGTGTGCAAAAGGGGCACAGGAAGAGAGAAGAAAATGAAGTTTGTATACAGCAATACAGGCAATTGAAACAAAAAGCCCTCACAAATTACTTGAATATCAGCAGTAGAGATAGGAAGGTACAAATGTGATTTGTGATCATTTCAGCAATGTAAACACATTTCACCAAATAGGATGAATGCAGTAAAGCTGAAAACATAGAAATGCAAGAAAAATGCCAAACCAGTTGGCCTCAGCACCTAAAGGGTCAAACCCAGGCCTCAGAAAATCCCTCCTAGTCCTGCTAATGACAGAATCAGACGCTGGACAGAGATGCTACAATGACAGGTTGAAGGACAAAACACTGGAAAGACCTGGGCATCCAAGCAGACCTGGATAATTCAACTTTTTCCCTATCCTGAACAGTCTGTTGGACAAGCCAAGAGCAAGCTGACCAGAAGAGTTATATGCAACATTGTTTTCTCCATCACTTTCTTTAAGATCCCAGCTCTTTCCAGCTTTATGCAATTAATAAATAATAAATAGAAAAAAGACAACAGTGAAAAACACATTGTCTTTCCATGAGTTGCAGGCTGAATGTACAACAGAGATATGTCAGATAAGCACAGAAACACCATCTTAATAAAGTTTTCAAAGGATACCCTTTAACATTATACTACTTTGTTCTACATTTTGAAGCCCAGTTCAAAGCTACCCCAGAATCTCAGCTCAGTCTACTAGCCTGCCGTGCATCACACAATGGCCAAATAAATGAGGGAAAGAAACACCGAAGCAGCATTTTAGAACAGCAGCTTTTCACACAGTGCTCAGCCTGCCAGGTCAGCAGTGCTGCCTGAACAGGCAGGTGTGGGGCTGGGCTGGTTTGGGGGCTTTTTGCATGCACTTACATTTACTCTTAATCGACAGCTTGTGGGTTTTCCTTGTCTGTGAGTAAATTAATCTGAGTATATCCAAACTTTTGAAATGGTCATTATATCAGGCAAAACAGGAGCCCGACCAGAATAGCATTTCTGGAGCCATTCCTGTTCCTGGAGTAGATCAGTACAAACAAAACTCTCCATGACTGGAGGCATAATCAGTAAAATTGACTAAAATATGTGCTTTTGAATGATGCAGGTCCTTTTCATAAGTAGCAAAAGTAATTAGGTTTTGGAGCACTGCTATTATTGACTATTTGCTTACTACATCCCCCAATCCTTTTATTTATTTTTTTTTTAAATAGAAATGGGAACAATTCTCATCTCTGTTCCCACTGCAGAGTAATCTGCTCTTGTGCAGGGGCAAAGGGCTTCTGGAATCAGGCAGAAACCCACAAACTGCTCAAAGTTTTCTTCCAAGAAAAGTCCCTCTGCCCTAAAAAACGCCCCAGAAATCTGTTCCTGCTGAAGTGTCACTGCTCAGCGGGGAGGGCGAGCACAGCTGGTTTCATTGCGAGCCACTGACAGGACAAAGGCTTGATGAGCTCATTTGGGGTTCCGTGTTTCCGGCAGCTGAAGAACACAGACCAAATTTGAACAGGCACTGCAAAGGCTTCTTTTCCAAATACACACTTGGTCTACCTACCAAAGGAAATACTGCAATAATACTGTATTTCCTGCTATAATCTGGTAATAGTAAAATGTCAAAGTTCTCACTCAATTTAAAAACTTGAAATATTGACATACGTTCATTATACTGTGTTGCAGAAAAACAAAACTTCTTGGCTCGTTCAGGTTTTAAAATAACAACTACCACCTCATTTGTTTAATTTAAACCGCAAACATTCCCATTCTTTTTCTGGTAAAACCATACTACTTAAACTGTATCTAAATAAGAGTTTATTTATAATATGTTTAGTAGCCATTTTGATGGAAAAACATGATCACACCGGGACCTCACATAGCTCTGTTGGACTGGAAATACCTGGAAGGACTAACCACTGCTATGAGAAGACAGCACATCTTTCTATTTGAAACATGAAGTCCTAACCTAGCCCATATTGAGAGTTTTATTCAGAACCACCTCCAGACCTGTCCTACAAGCATGCCTTGCCTTCAGGGAGACACACACCTGGCCCTGCCAGGATGTCTAAAAATGCTCTACCAATTACAAAGTGGGTTTTTGCTTCTTTCTTAAACACAGCAGCATCTATAACAACATGACTTACCGTGTTTCCAGGTAAATAAGTATTATTCTGTCTTAAGGCTCCCAAGGACTAACAAATAACTTCTGTTCCATTTTGCAACCAGTAAAAGGATCAACATAGCTCAGCAAACAATTGCAGCAGCTCAGCTAATAAAGCTATATACTGCGACACTGATACTGAGTGTTGCACACCCATTAAACGTTTCCTGAACGCTAATGCAGCCATTTGTTTGCTGTGAGGAGGCAGAACACCTGGGGCCAGCTCTTGCAAGAGGGCTCAGCAGGGATGAATCCAGCCCAGATATGAACTGGGACTACCAGGTTTCTTCAGCTGAGATTAATTTTGTACAACCAAACCACTGCGGTAACTACTCCCAGCTTTTGATTTTGCTATAGAAATCAATTCTTTTGGGTAAGTGAAACTTTTAAAGCAAATTTAGAGAAAATCACACTGATCCTTTAAATTTTTCTCATAGTAATTCCAAGCACTTAATGTCTGTCTTAAAAAAAGCAGTCCCCTCTGGTCCTCTGTTACACAGAACATCTCATTGTTCCAGCTTACACCTGGGCCCCTGCTACCTGCCTGATACATGGCAAAAAGTCTGTGCAAACCAGCTCCTCCCAGCCTGCTCTGCCACAAAATTTTGGAAAACAGAGGAAGTCACTGCCCAGGGTTAATCTTCCCAAGCCACTGCATGACCTGGCCTGGCTTTTGCAGCTCTGTGCTGACCGGAATGGTCATTTCCTCTCAATAACAACAAAAATTGGTTACAGATTGCATCAAATCAAGTCACATACCAAAAGTGATTATCCTACACCAGTTGGGGAGGGTTAAAGTGCACAATTTTTTCATCAGTACCCAAGCAGCAGAGCAGGCAATGCAGAAACAGTATTTGGAGCAGGAGAGAGCCCTGACCAGCAGAACAACTGAAGTCCCAAAGCAAATGTGGGCATAACCATGGATCATTAATAATCCATTATTACAATAAGTCATTGTAGCTATACATTGTACGCTTTACAATGTATACTTTTTATGCACCTAATAATTATGCCACATGCAAAATAGAAAAGAGGAACTATGAAAGTATTTAAGAAAAAGCAGGCTAGATCATCTGTCACTTGCACAGGGAAGAGCTGGGACAGAACCTCACATCCCTCCCAGGGAGTCCTTTAGAACAAAGAGATTAGATATGTGCTTGGCAGGTTTGTTAAGGCAAATAACTAACAAGGCCAAAAAAGGCACTCCTGCTATGATGAAGAAATGCTGCTGCCATGGACAATCACAAAGGTGCTCCTGCTATGATGAAGAAATGCTGCTGCCATGGACAATCACAAAGGTGCTCCTGCTTGCCCACAGATGCCAGGGAACCAAACCAAACCTGGAAGAAACACAGGCCAGAAATCAGGCTGTGAATTGGTAGTTAACAAGTTATATGCCTCATTTTGAGCCACATGAGGCAATTCCCAGCTGCTCCAGGGCAGAAAAAATTGTTCTAGGTCTGATTTGACAAGGTAGTTAAGAAGCTCTAAAGTAACCCTATGCAAAGTGGGAGCTGAGCAGGGGTCACACAGGATTCCCAGTCCCTCTGTCTCTGAGCTCACCACAAAAGACAAACTTCTCCTGGCTCATCTCTTAAAACAGCAAGCGGCATCTATGTGTTGTAGCAGCTCTTTAAGTGCCAAAATAATAAATATTTGCAGGGACGTTCCAGCTGTATATTGGCGTAAACACAAGCACAACGAAATGTAATCCCTTGTCACACCATGCAAAACCACCATAATCTATATTTCATAAACTCTCTTCAAAGCATTTTGTTGTATATGGTTAGACATATTATTTTATATAGCCCCAGAAACCTACGAGTGGCAGGAAAATAAAGTCTGTGTGCTTCAACTGTTCCTGCAGCACAACTTTTCCTGGTCAGTAAAAAATACTCCTTCCCTGACTCTACCAGAGGGCAATGAGTAGCAGCTCAGGATGTGCCTCCAGCCTGCAGCTTTTCTCCCTGTCGAGCATCTCTGGGCATGTGCACTCCCACCTGCTCCAGAGGCTTCACAGAGGCGTCTCCACAAGGAAAACTCTTCAGTGCTGTTTCAATACACACTCAGGAAAATCAGATGCCCCCTTATTTTTCCTTCAAGCCTGAAGGGCAAATCTCAGCCTGACAGCCTGTACCAGGTTACCAGAGTGCCATGAAGCTCTCAAACACATTCCACCAACACACACTTGGCCGTTCCTGCTCTGTCCAAGCCTCCCAGAGTGCAGGTGTGCAGACACACCCACCACTGATGCCATCCCAAGGCTGAAGGACACACACCTTTCCCTCTGGGAAACCCCTAAAGAGCAGTGAGTGCAACCAGCCCGGCATCCAAGCCTGTGGCCACTTCTCATCTACACCCCCAACATGGGCAATTTTGGGTGAGAGAGGGACAAAGCACTGCCTGGCCATCACAGGAGTGCATTTCAGCTATTACTCACACATTCACACTTCACGTTCAGTTGTTTACTTATTACTAGCTATGTAAAGCGACAGTTTCAGCTCCTAATGGCCCCAATTACAGCAGTAATAATCATCTGTATTGAATCGAATTTATGATTTCCATCGATATTCATACACATGACTTGGAAATTAATTTCTCATTGACATTTTTTTCATAACAAAGCCAAATCATTCGGATGCTCACTCAAAGGGAGCAAATAATGGAGACATTTAAAAATGTCCGTTAGCTTCTGCTTTCTAGCCCATTATTTTGCTATGCTCTGTTGATGATAAATCTATACATGAAATAAAGAAATCACACTTGACTCCATTGAGTTCTGTTTCTTGTAATACTAATGGATTTTATAACCCTCCCAGCTCAACAGAGAAACTAACTTTTGGGAGGAGATCAACTTATTTAATTTCTTATTCAACCCCTCTCTGGATTTGCCTACATTTGGAGTTACTCAAGGAGAGTGAATCCCATTATCTCCGTCATGGTCACCCCCACTAGAAATAACAGCGTCTCACTCCTCTCCCAAAGCACATTCAGAGAAGCAGCGATGAGGCATCCTCATCACCAACTCCAATATCAAGCATCTGAATATATTTTCCTTCAAATCATAAAATATTCATTATTATCTCTTTGGCAATGATGCGGGAAGCAGCGCATTTGCCCTGCACTGGTCTTCACCTGCATGCAGCAAAACCTCCCTTTGCCAATCAGTTTGTCAAGTGGGCCAAAAACACAAAAGGAGGCTTAAACCCCTGGACTCCCTGGTTTCAGGAGAGTGTTTATGAAAGAATATCACACATTTCTTCATCCCAGAAAGCACAATCCCAATGACAGTATCTCTTTCTAACACATTCTTTTCCTCTACTTCCCACTTATTTACTTAATTAGCTGTGTTTTTACAGACAGCACCATCATCAGGGTTTCTTGAAAGGTAGCTAACAGAACTGTTTATTAATAATTGCAAACACTCGTGGTAATTTGTTAAGACCCCCAGATGGGGAGGAATACTCAAGCCCCTTAAGGAACAACTAATTATGAGCAATGCCACAGCAATCCCCATTCATTTCTTCACGCTCCATGCTCTCAGCAACAGCCTAGGCACCCTGTCACTCATGTACACACAGAGAAGGGGTAAACACACTGTTAATCCTTCCATTATTATTATACAGCTCTCTTTGAATGAGCTGCCAAAGCCCTGAATTTTCTTGTAATTAGGCATATCCTAATGAAGCGAGGGCCACCTGCATTTACAGTCTTGCAGATGTTTCCCATGAGAAGGCACAACACTCCTTGAGATCACCAGACATTTTCCTGTAAATCCAGCGGGTTTAGACAGTGTTTTAAAACTGGGGGCTTTCTTTCCCTAGGTGGGAGACTGTAATGAAGAACAGCATAATTTTCTCTGTACTCCTAATTAAAAGCTCAGCTGGCACAAGCATTTTCCTTCCGTGAGGTCTGCTCTATGCTAGAAAATTATCATCCTGTTTGAGTTCAGTTGCATAAAATCAACCCAGCTGCCATGAACCCCTGGACAGTGATGTGGCCAGGAGTGCTCAGCACGGCCAGCCAGTCACCATTCAGTCTGTCAGGGTGTCATTGGGATGGGGTGACAAAGTACAGGCTGGTCCATGGCAGCTGTGAGCCACAGCACCATGGCTTAATCCCTTCTACCTGCACACAGCATTCCAAATGGCCCAGAAACACTAGCCTGGGAGTGCTATTATGGCATCATAGAATGGTTTGTGTTGGATGGGAACTTAAAGACCATGTAAGTTCCAACCCCCTGCCATGGGCAGGGACACCTTCCACTAGAACAGGTTGCTCCAAGCCCTGTCCAACCTGGCCCTGAACACTTCCAGGGAGGAGGCAGCCACAGCTTGTCTGTGCAAATTGTTCCAGTGCCACAACACCCTCACAGTGAAAAATTTCTTACTAACAACTTAGCTCTAGTATTTATTTTTATTTCCAAGTTAAGCTCTCCACAACTGCTAAATCAAGTAAAATATAAAAAATTAACTAAATTTTTCATCCAGACTTTTATTTGCAATATTAAGAGGATACTGAAACACTTCCATAGCCTTTCTTCTCCACAGCAAGAAGAAGCAGCCCCTGGGTTGACAGTACCAGGGACCAAAGCATTAATTCCCTGAAATTTGGCCACTAAACTCTCAAATATCATTTCATATGCCATTGTAAAAGCTTCCCAGCCCCTCCAGAAAAGATAACACACAGGGATGTGTTATCAGGGTAGTCCCACCTTCAGCGGAGGCTGATCATATGCCACCTACAAAGGGAAGCTCATTCCAAGTTTTGTGAACAGAAACACAACTAGGCACAGTAAAGACTGACAGTTATTGTAACTTCACCAAGAAGGATTAGCTACATGTGAAAACACCTTTCTGAGCTGGTGACACCCTCTCCTTGCAGTGAACTCTCCAAAATCTCTTTGGTGGATGCTACACAGCATGTTTTACTGACAAACCTTCCTGCTCATACCAACCACAAAATGGCATCAAAATGTTGACACTTCAAGGATAATGGCCTGTGCTGGCCATGTCAAGCCATCAGCAGCAGCTTGGTTTATGCCAGTACTTCCAGCATTGTTTCTCTTTTAGTTTCATCACATATATATTATGGTACAGCAACTGGAAAGGAAAAGAAGGACAAAATATTCTGCAGGAGCACAGCTACCACCTAAAAAAGGCAGAAAGTAATACCAAAAGTTTTACCAATGGTTCTGCCCCCTCAAGGTTTTGCAGCAAATTTTTTAATTTGGGTATTTCTCCTTCCCTTTTTCTTCCTACTCTTCACAGACACAGACACACACACACACACACACTTCCTTTCCTCATTTCATTCTATTTTGAGGATAAATAGTTGCTTCTTAACTATAATGTAGGTACTGGACTTGACAAGCAATTAAAGCAAACAATTTCCACTCATCTAACTTTGCCAAATTAGTCATCTACCATCTGCTCCATCATCTGGCTCTCCTTGAGGTCTTGCTGTGAATCTGGAAGTGCTCACTCTGACAAGGAAGCAGCAGATAAGCCTCCAAGCTGGCGGGGGACCCGAGGGATGGAGGTGACACGGGGGTGACACGTGGCACTGCACTGCTGACTGCCACCCCCACCAGGCTAGCTTTGAGGAGGTGCCTGTGGTTCCAGTGGTTACGCTGGCAAATTTCCAGCACTCAAGTTGTGACAAAAAAACATTTAAAAGATTTCTTTTATGGCCACTTTCACAGCATGGTAGCTTAGGAAGAGTGTGGGGGTTTCATACTGGATGCAAAAAATAACTTTATTGAAATATCCTCAGCATTGGCAAGCTGCTTCCCAGAAAAGTACATAACCTTAACAAACAATTAAGAGATATTATCTAAGGAAGACTTGAGTGGTTTCTGCTTCCAGCACCTGGCTTAATTCAGGTAAGGCCAAATTTTGAGACAATAAAAAGGTTTTCAAGTAGCTCTGAAATACAGCGCTGGTCTCCTCTGCCCTCCGGCTACTGAGCACCAGTAGAACCTTTTCCTTTTACCAGGCTTCCAGTTTGGGCTCCTTAATGGGTCTCCCAGTATGATCAAAATATCACCAGCACCCCTTTTCCAACTGACCTATGCTTCCTCACCAAGGAAATGAAACACCACTCCAGAGGGCAAGTTAGTCCATAGAAACATTGCTGTTGCACCGAAACATCAGACAGAAGAATTATTCTTCCTGTTGCTGCTGAAGATCTTTACAGACCAACTATTCCTGCAGATGTCAGTGACTTCAGTGCAGCACCCAAAATTAAGCATGTGGATCTAACTCTTGATGCCAAGAACCAAACTCCTTCCCTCCACAGCACCAAAGTACAGACCATTCTCAAGGCCTTTGAAGACTAATAAGTTCACAGATAAGTTCTCTCCAGTACAGCAGCAGCACTACAGCCTGATTCCCCCCATCTTTCATCACAGTGTATCCTGGCACCCTACCAGGGCAAAGTGGTGGAGATCTCCCAAGGTCTCGGCAGCAAGAAGCATTTGGGTTTCTTTTTCAGTGCCAGGGGAAAGAGTGTAGGGAAGATGACGGAGCACAGACCACAAGCACCAGGGAACACATTCACAGGTGGGAGCAGGAGGACCACAGGGGAGCCAGGCACTTGGACTGTGTTTTTGTACACACGTGTTCAACAAAGATCAATTTGGCAAGGGCTGTCAATAACATCTGCTGGGAGGTTGGCCCAAAACCATTTCCCAGCTCAAAAACCTGGTTGGTTTGCTGGGGGCATGAAGGGCTCTTTCCCTCATGCAGTGCTTCCCCAGAGGCCCAGGGCTGCTCAGCTTGCACAGAGCACTGCCATGGTGCTGCAGCGGTGGCCGCTCTCCCCAGCAGCTCCTGCTGCCCCACTGGGACCCACACATCTCCATGACAGCCCTGGGCCTTCGCCTGCCTGCCTTTCTTTCTGCCTTTCCCTTCCCCAGAGGGCCCCTGAATACCGCAAGCATTCACTCAACTTAAATGCATTTTAATTAACATTGTACAAACACACAGAGTTTGTGCGTGCACAAGGGAGCGCATTCATTCAGCTTCTGCCTGAGTCTCAGCCCAAGAAATCCAGCGGGAGTGCTGGCAGCCGCTGCGATGGGAATGGGATTGCAGTCCTCACTTGCCTGTACAGTATTTAAAATACACTTGGCAAGAAGCTCACAAGCCCTTAGATCCTCCTTACTGTTATTTAAGCATCATTTATGTAAAAGATGCAGCTCAGAGAGTGTAGGTGGGACAGGTGCTTTTATATCTGCTAATGTAACTGTGGGTAATTAGTCACCACTAAAGCACACAGCAACCACCACGTTGTTACACCATAAGCACAAGCCACTTGTGACATATAAAAGGTATTTCCCCAAGATCTCGCATGGAAATCTCTTTTGCATTACATTAGTAATTATCACACAACCCAAATACCACCTAGTAAAATGACTAAAATAACTATGAAATTTAAACACCTAAAGAAAAGGACTGCTTTGGCGAGAAAAACCTCCCCAAATTCTGGCAACCCGACAAAACTGCCGAGGGGCTTAAACAAAAAGCTCCTGGAAAAACACCTGGGAATTAAAGAAAGCCAACATCTCATGAGGAGCACCCCACTGCTGGCACTTGGGTGTCCCCATTAGCAGGCAAGAACAGACCCAACATTTTGGAGCTGCTTTGCCCAAGCGTTTCAAGGTGACTGTGCAATGCAGGAGACCGAGATGACAGAAATACCCTATCTTAGCCAATATGCACAGGTCTATTAAGTTAAGACTGCGTACAGTTTATTTTTCATTGATGAAAATAACAGGTTCTCAAGCAACACGATAACCTTGTCAAGCAGGCAGGAGAATCCAGTTCATGTGAGACAGCTGAAATGGTAATTATAGAAACTTGTAGGTACTGCAGATGAGGGGAATGGTGTTGCAGCTGGAGAGAGAGGCAGAGGCTGTGCTGAGGCTGTCCAGTCCCACAGGTGGACACCACACTTTGTCTGGAGCCAAAATACACTGGGCCTGGGAATAGGGACACATCCTGAGGTCTGTGATGGTTATATATGTTATGATCATCAAGTCAGAGATTTAACTGAAAGTGCTATTTTATACAAACCACTGGTTGTGGGAGCTCATGGCTACAGCATGTAATAAACACCATGTTAGTAAACCAAGTGCTTTCAGGTACCAGCTTAAAGGCAGGAAAACCAAAACATTCAATTACTCAAGTCTACACACAAACCTTTTTTCCTTCTACAGGCTCTGCATAAAACCATCCATCCCAGTGTTAAGCCCGCTGCAGTTGATGCATGTTTCACAGGAGCAGTGGGATGCACACTGCTGAGCACACTTGGCTTTGGCACTGGGAATGCTCGAGAGGGCAGGTGCAAGTGAACACCAACCCCCACCCTCTCAGACCCACGTGTTTGGAACCAAGGCCTGGACTGTACAATTTAAATTAAACATCATAAAAAATAAAAGCTAAATAAAAGCCTGAGTATCCAATAAATTTTTCCAAGGCTTCTGAGGGCTTCGGCACCATAACTCTACCACCAAGATGTTTTTCCCCTTGCTAAGAAAGTAAAGGGACCACTTTTAACCTCACCAAGGCTGTTGGCATAAGCTGCTATTAAATTGCAAAAATGGGGCAGAGGCAGGGCTTGCATTTGAATTGATAACCCCAGTGTACATGAGCAGAACATTCAGGGCAAATGCCTGCAGCACTGAAGCTTCTGCCTGTTTTATCTCGGAGGGGAGAGCTGTGTGTGTTTGATGAGCTTCTCAGTGTGTCTCATTGGTTCTTTAAAAACGAGGGAGAGAGCAGCTGAAATCACAGGCTGACTTGCCTCTTCATGCAATTCCTACTGAGCTTTTCTAAGAGGTTTCACTTACCCAAGGCTGCAAGGGAACATGGGGAAGTCCATGCTGCACCTTTAACATAGTTTCCCTGCAGCTGGAACTGGCAAAGCAATTTCAAAATCTCTAATTGCTTTCCTCACCCAACCTATTGCACTAACCTGAGGCATATTTATCTTTTACTTTTATTTTCACTTTCATATACTTCCAGAAATCATCCCAAAAGCTGAGTTCAAACAAACCATACTTGTCAAAATCAGGCATAGTAAATTCTTTATAGATCAGTTTGCTCAAATATGCTCCCTGTTAATGCTTGCTGTTATTTCTGTCAGGCTTTTTAAAATGCACTCTGTATATATTTTATACATGTTTGGTTTATACCTGCCCCACGCCCAGAGACTGCCCTTAAAATTCTCTCCATTGATTGTGACAGTATCAATTTGTAAAGGTCAGCAGAAAGCTTCTCCGACAGCTGAACTCAGAAAGCAATTTTTCAATGACCTGTTTCTCTTCCTCTACAAAGCAAGATCCAACAAAATCAAAACCCAAGGTCTTATTTCACAGGCCTGACTGGTGGCTTTGACAGGCTTTGGATCCCTGATGGCCACTGAACACTCCTTGGAAATTTGAGCTTGTTTGAGGGCCTTAAAAAAAATAACAACATCTGAAAAGGCAGATTTATAAAGAAAGAAGATTATGAAAAAACAAACCCCAACATTAATTTGCTGCTCCTCTGAAAGCCTCTACAAACCTTGGATAACAGAGCTCCAGGGATTGCCACACAAACGTCACCACTGTGTGGGTTTGGCCTCATGCATCCCTTTATCATACATGAATAACTTACATTTTGCACTAAAAAAAAACACAACCAGCTGGCTAGTCAAGAAACAGACTATGCCAACTTATTTTGATGCCTGTTTCAGGTTTATACTGAGGGCAGATTAACTGAATTGGGGTTGGGATCAAAAGCCTCTTTAAAAGGCTTCTGCCCATTCCCCCATCCCACAGTTTACTAAATATCTCAAATTCATAACCACTTAAAGTAGAGCTGTGCAATTTATGACACTGTTATACATGAAGAAAACCTGCCATAAATCAAAGAAAACAGTTATATAAATGAGCATAAAAGTGCAGGGAAATGTCACAAGATAGCAATAAACTGTCTTCTGAATGGTAAATTCCAGGAGCAGAAGCACCATTAGTTTAGAATCCTCCACTCAGCAACAGCAGGACTGGTTAATCACTTGAGCCATCAGAAGTGGAGCTCGCCTCCCTCAATAACTATGGATTCAGACTAACCTGCCCACCCTTGGCAGGGTATCAGGAAAGGCAGGGGGAAGCAAAGACAGCAAATGCACATCTGTGCTCACACCAGCTCGCCAAACCTCACAGGTTTCCCTGCTGCTGACTGCGTGGATCACGGGAACACATCACACAGAGATATTCCCACATGGATGAACACACACATGCACCAGCCAGGTCTCTGCAGACACTGCCAGAAGGGTTCTTTAGCAAAAAGGCAGTAATACAGAAGGGAACTGCCCCTGCCTGGGGAGCAAACTGCCAAAAGCATCTAGAGGAGGCTAGAGCAAACCCAGCAGCCCTGGGAGGAAGTTGAGGAGACTCTGGAAGGGCAGGGGGAGGTAGGTTTACCCTGTACCCAGCCACAAAGCTCTTCACTGACTTCCCAGGTCCCAGCTCAGGCTCCTATCTGAGACTGGGTCATTTTTCTTCTAACATTACCAGCGGAATAGATATGTAACAGCAAAGTGCCAAAGAATTTTCTGGGATCAAGGAAAGGCAATGCCTTGTAAAATACTGGAGCTGCCCCAGGAACAGTGGTGGCAGCACCAGGAGGATCTAGAGACAGATTAAAGCCTCAGTTTAGTGGCATATGGAGAGGATGGCGAGAGAAAATCTCTCCAAGACTGAGCATGGTGCTAAAGGATCCTACCCCAACCACCTGTGATGATTCCCTTTCCATGCTGCTTGCTTCAGAAGGGCTACAGCTGAACAATCTGGAGAAACCACCAACCTGTGCTCTTGGGCTTATTTCTAATGTCTTCACACAAGACATTCCCCAATCCTTTTCGACTTGGAAAATCCCCAAGACTATTCCTGATCTCTTAAGAGGACATCTATGCACACCTTTATTCTGCAAAGGGTAACCATTGGCTTACTGTTAAAGTAACACCTCCCAGTGATGTGCCAAAATCATTTGTCTTCTGATTCTTAACCCAAGGCAAGGGCAACAAAAATAGAAGACACAGCAGACAGCTGGTTGCTTTTTTGGAAGATGTGGATGACGTTCCCAGAAACCAAAAGCAGCTTCCTATTTCTGCCTCTCACATGAAGATTACAGCATTTCTGCCCAAAGACAACCTCACCTGATTTTATTTTCACAAACACAGAGAAAGACAGATGAGTGACAAGTGCCTTGCTCCTCCTCACTGGGCAGAAAGCAACAGGCACATTCTGAGCAGCATCATTAAGAAGGAGAAGCCAAGAAGCAATTTACCCAACACAAGCCCTCTGCGAGGAGGCTGCTCCCGGGGTCTCCATTTCATTAATACCTTCCTCTTGCTCACTGCACTGGATGATGTGGTTCAGTTGATCCTGGGAAACGTGACAGAGGTGGGAGGGGGAGCACCAGCAGGGGACACAGGGCACCAGGCATGTGATTCCATCCAAACCCTGTGCCGGGAGCTGTGGCCTCCTGCTTAAGTGATGCAGGAGCACGTGCAGCTGGAGCAGCTCAGAGCAAATTTACCCACTGGAAAATGTCCTTGGAGCTGCCTCCTTGAGACCAGTAAATGGTAGCAAAGGTCAGTAAAGCTAATTTGATGGTAATGAGCCTGGCTCTGCACCACTCGCCAAAACAGGGGGTCTGTCCTTAAAAACACCCACATCCCCCCCAAAAACACCTCGCAGAGTGTGGAGCAGCTCCCGGGAGCAGGGCTGCTTTGTTTTACCTCCACAATACTGGGCTTCCCAAAAACATTCACCTTTTATTGCATCCACAGAAAAGCACAATCCAGCTCCGACTGCTAGGAACAGCTTAATTAATAACAATTAGCCGCAGCACAATTGTGATTCAAGTGGCGTTTTGGAGCATGAAGGAGAAACTTGACTCTTTTGCTGGTGTGCATGGACATAAGAAATTCCAGGCAAAGTTAATGGAAACTGAGCGGCTGAGTGACGCCAAAATTCAAATGTACTGTAAAATTACTAAATTATTTCAATGTCACAGGAAGGCGTCGTGCTACTTCCAGGCTTATTAGCCCTTGCAGAGTTTTAATAATATTTGGTCAATCACCTCAGGAGCACATCACTGGGATATTATAAAATACTTTCATATTTTAAGAAGGTGATGGGAGGAAATCCTTGTTTGCAGCAACAGGGTGACAACTGCCTTGCAAAGACCCATTGGGGTGAGATGCCAGCAGGTTTGTGGGTGCACAGGGTGCCAGCTCTGTGCTCCCTGAAGCCACCTTGTCCCTGCCTGGTGGCAGATGCCTCAGAGGGGGCCTGGTAGTCCCCTCCTCATTGAGGAGAAGGACACTTTATGAAATTGCAGTTGTCTAAAGTGGTCGAAACACCTGCCAGTCACGGCAGGTTTATTGGCCACACTCCCCGCAAGGGGGGCTGCGTCTGACTGCTTCCGCCTTTAATTAGTGTCACTGCAGTCAGATGCAATTTGTGTTTAAATATACATGGCTAATAAGAAGACAGTCCCAGCGACTACTTTCAAACAAAAGGAAAAAGGTGGAGGCTTTAAAACTTTCTGTTAGAAATCAAGAGAAATTCTCAGCTGGAGGATGAATTGACCCTGCTATTAACAGAGAGTATTTTCTTGCTCCAGGAGGGGCAGCTGGAATCATCCTCTTAAAAATAAACAAACAAGCAAAAAAAAGAATAAAGTGATCACACAGGATCAGGTTTTGAAAGCATGGAAAAGCAGAGGAATGCTCACCCAGCTTGCATGCTAAATGTGAGCATGAGGGTGTTTATGCAGGGCAAACTGGGCAGCTCCAGGGATGCCCGCAACACGCAGCAGGAAAATCGCACACATGTGCTTACATTGATTTTCACAAGGCTTCTGTGGCTTTGCATGATGCCATTACCCTCATCTCAGGAAAACAAATGTCCTGTATGGACCAGCAAAGTACATTTATTTCCTGGCAAAAGAGAAAATACCACAGCCATCTTGCAGGCAGAAGGAATTGCAGGGAGCAGTGCCTGGTCTGGAGGGAGTATGTTTCGAGACTGTTCTGATGCAGGTGTGATGCAGCTAGAAAACCAAGTACTTCAGGTTCCTTACCAATAAAAAATTACATTTCCTAAAGTAGGTAGACTAACAACATGTGGGCAGAAACTAGAAGTTAAAGAGGGTGCCTCCTGCTCCTAAGACATGCCACAAATCCTGCCTCAGCCTACCTTCCAGAGGAAAGCTATCATATGCTCAGTAACATATGCTTTCCTTATTATTTACAAAATCTGAGCCATACTGTTGGAAAATATGTCTCAATGTATGAAAACTGTTCCAGGGCTTCTGGCAGAGCCCACAAATACATGGGCCAAAAATATGCTTCCCAGCAGCACAAATCCATCCTACTTTTCCCCAGCATCCCCATCCTGCAAGCGCACAGCTGCCTTGATGCCACTGGTGCTACCCACTGCTCAGTAGCCAAGGAAGCAGAGACCACCACATCATGAACTCACCAGCTATCTTCACATTTCCTTTTGTCACGTGCAGCTACAGCATGGCACTAGTCTTTTATTTTCTGTTAGGTATCTGCAAGATCCTTCACTTTGCCATGACAAATTCCCACCAAACTTGCGTTTGACAAGATACATAGTCAAGAAAGTTATTTGGGCCTTGGTCTCTTTCCCCTGGTAATGCTGGATGAGAAAAAGCAGTGTTTGATGAACAGCTTTGGGTCCTACTGTGCTACCTACAACAGGCTGAAAGGCCTGAGGCTCTCCACACCAAGGACATGAGATGGCAGAAGCAAAATACACACCTTCCAGGTCATTTGGACTTGGAAAAAACTTAATAAAACCTCTCAGGCACCCCTCAAACTCAAACCAAGGCCTTCTGAGAACATACTGTTTGCATGTCTGTAGTCATTAGTGCAGGTAAATACTCCTGCTTAAGAAAAGCACAGCTTTTGGTGTAGCTGCCTTGCTTTTCCTCAAGTATGTTCCTGCCCCAGGAAGGTAAGGGTGAGATTGAACTTGAAACCAATTGCCCCTGGATTTTGTTCTTTGTGGCCCTCCCCCTTCTCAAAGGTAGCAGAAATCCCCCAATACAGACCCGCCAACGCTCTGCAGATTTCCCACTGGGAAATTATAAGCACTTGCTGAAATTAATGGTTGTCTTTTACCCTTGCCTCTACAGTAAAGGAAGCAAATCCCTTCCACTGGGCTGGAAGCACCCCCAGAAAAATACACAACCTGAAAAATTCACCTGAGAGTGGTAGGTCTGGGAGTGCAGAGGATGCATCCAGCTCACTTGGGAACAGGATACTCATCCCCTGCTCCAGCAGCAAACACTTCCCTAAATCCCAGGCACACCACACTGAACCCTTCCTCTTTGCTCACACTGCCGCTATATGATTAATATCACATCAAATTTGTCTGTGTACAATATCCCACCAATCTTTCTTTGTGTAATGCTCACTTTACATCAGGTGACAGTTTTAGTGATTCCTCCTTTATTTGCATGTCCCCTTGAAGAAGCTTTATTTCTCCTTCTAATCAAGTCATTAATTTTCACAAAAATCGTTCCCACCCTGAAATGGCTGGATTCTAATTTGTCTCTGTCACACAAATGACAAGCATCATCTCATTGCCATGCTGTGATGTTCCTTCACATACTCATATTTGAGTAGGAAAAGCACCAAGATTATTTTTCCACAGCCATAACTGCCTTACTCTGTGGCAGTTTGATTCCATCATGATCCTTTCTTCAGGTACTTTGAAGTAATATTATACAGCTGCTTGTTTTTTACTTGAAAACACATCTTGTTCATGATCTTATTTTTTTTTTTTAATTGGAGAATTGTAAATGATGGTCCCAAGATTACTTTCCTTTTTTTAACTTGTCTGTATCCCATTTGCCAACAGCACTGACCACCTGGGATGACAGTGCATGCCTCCCTGCTGTCAGACTGATGCCTCTTTCCAAAACCTGTTCCCTTGTCCATGGTCTTGTCAGGACATGGATTTTCACATAACAAAAGCTGAGTGCATCATGGCAAAACAGAGTTCATGCAATCTGAAATGCAACCTGGCAGCTCCTCCTTTTCCTAGTATTCTTCCAATTACATTCCTTGCTCTTCCTATATCTTTTCTTCTTGATCCAAAACTATCCTCCCTAATTCTGGGCCACCAGTCAAGAAAATCATTAAATGCTTTTAAGGAAAGTTAATGTGAAGTGTGGCTGCAAAGGACAATGGAGGTTTACAACACACTTCCTCTGGCATCTGCCTTTTCTTATCAAACCAGCAACACTAACTAACTATATCCCTGATTTACTACAGCACTTACACAGCTCAGTCTTGAGCGTACCAGAAATATGCGGCAGAGAAACCAAAGGCTGAGAGAGTCAGAGTTGCCAGACAACTGAATTGTGGCCATTGGACCATCCTTACCTCATGAAACTTGCTCCCAACTAACAGTGCTCTGCCACCACCAAGCCTGCCTGACTGCAAACACTGACTTTCCTCTGGAAAAGATCTTTCTTCATGATTCACAGGATATATGTGATTTTCTACTGCCATTCACTGTAAGGCATGAACTTGATATTATAATCAAAAAAGCTGGCTTCTCATGGATTTTTAAGAACACTGATCGAATTCTTTCTCATCTCATGCTGCTTGTCCTTGAGGAAATGTATTTGAGTCTCAGAACCACCTCTGAAATCATATTTAGAAAAAGGCTGGGGCTGCAACTGCTTTACTAGCTATTCCCAGCACACAGGATATTAGATATTAACAAATTTCAACCCAGTATAATTGAATAAATAAAATCTCTTAAAGACAGATTACTTTTGCTTCATTAAAGCATCAAGGTTGTATGCAGACCCTTGAGGATTACCCTGCCTTTTTCATTTCCTTTCTGTTGTGCTTACCATACCACTTGCTGGAAAACATCACCAGAAGTGATGGGAAAAGTGAAGTGGAATTATTCACAAAGGATCTGAAGACCTTGCCAGGCTGGATTTTTTTTTTATCATTGTCAGTACAGTAGATAATTTCCACCGCTGGGCCTGGATTAGCTGGTTATGTATGCACACAGTGCCCAGAGTTCACACTGTCCATACGTGGCCATACTGAGCACAGCACTCCAGGGAAAGGGTTATTCACCAGGGGAGTCACGGGGCCCTTGTCCTCAAGGATCCTCCCAGCAATGCTTCTCCTTCTTCAGCTGGCCTTCTCCCTTATCTTTCCTTCTGCCCCTCTTCTCCCAGCACTGGGCTCCTCTGTACCCTCCGCACAGCCTCAACTGCAGGGCCACTCTGCTTGCTCGCACATCTCCCCTCATGCAGAGCCAAAACCACCAGGTGAAGTAAGAGAAACCTGTCAGACAGCAGCAGCTGAGCCAACACCCCTGAACCCCGAGCACTGTGGGCTGGGAGCGCTCTGCCTGCCCCCAGCTCCTCGGAAGGGGAATTCAGAGAGCACTGCAGCTGACTGCAGTGTGGCCAGGGCCCTGAGTCAGCAAACCCCAGGAGCACGGATCCAATTGCAAGTGTTCAAGACCCAGTTAATAGGAGTGAACTGTGACTGAAAGGGTTGGCTTTGTGCAATACCATCTCCTTCCCATTCCCGCTCTTACAGGCTGTTATAAATAGTGTGCAAACATTGGTCACATTTGTCCAATCCTGTAAGTGCACAAATCAATGACATTCTCAACCATAAAAAGGCAAAACAGCAAAGGGGTTTCCCCAACATGTTTCATTGTTGCTGAAAAAATCAGAGTAGATCAAATTAATAATTGTATTTAAGTACCATTTCAAACCACAACTTCAGGGAAGAAATTAATTAACTTAGCTGAAAACAAAAGCTGCGTTTTGCATTTCTGCTGTGAAATTCTCCAAATGCATTTCAGTGTTTGATTTGAGAGGCAATGCAAGAGATGTAAAGCACCTGTGCAAGGGGAAAGCACGTGTACTTTTTTATCATCCTGAAATAAAACCTCTGCAAATGACAGCTCACAGAACAGCAGACAAGGAGCTCTTTCTAGATCTGGAGGTAATGCTGTTACCTGTAAAAGTTCAGTTGGACTTGAAAAAAAAGTAAGTGTAGGAATTTTGGAAAATCTCTTTTTTCCCAGATGGGAGAAATTGCTACAACTCTTATAAAGTCTTGTAAGAAATAACGTGAAACAATATCAACCAACAGTATCTGGCAAAAATTCAAATTCATTTTCTATGATGGATTCATCTTGTTGGTCCCTAGACCAAGAACTTTTCATTCAGTTCTAATTTACTCAGCCAGGATCTTGATTTTATAGACATGCAGCAAACTCAACACAGACAAATCACATTGCAAAGACCAGATTTGGAGTGCACGCAGACATTAAGCTTTTGCCTTGATGTAAAAGCAGACAGGAGGGAGATCTCCATGTTTTGCAGGCTACTGCATTTAATAAAAAAGAATTTTAACTAAAATTTGAGACATTTTCTTTCTCCCCCCCACCTCACATCATTGCTATTGCTAGATTACTTGATTCTGAAGGAGACTATAGCTTAGGGAAAATTAGCTTGGGGAAATCACCTCTGGAAACTATTTTTTTCATTTTAGGCATCTTCTGGGTGTAACAATATCTGTCAATTATATTGCACCTTCAGTCATGTGGCTACAGATCTTGTGACCTTGCTCTGTGTGCCAGTGCAGAATCACTGCCTGCTCAAGGATTTATGTGAGCAAACAGCACCTCACCTGGCACCAGATTTTGAGCTGCATTCAAGGACTGTCCCCAGATGGCTCACACTTGTCCCCCGACTGTACAAATCCACCTCTGCTCCTGGAGCAACAGTGGTGAAATCCCAATTTCAAGTGCTTTAAATTCAAGAGGTCTCCAAAATACCAGAGGAGAGGAGAAGCTACTGCAATGGGGAGATTCACGGATCCAAAATCTGGAAAGGAGTTCAGAGGGACAAACAATTGGGAATCTCAACACCAAATAATCAAAGATGTGGGATCTGCCAAACCGAGAAGAAAAAAAAAAAAGCCAGTGGAGGAACATACAATAAGAAAGCAAGATGGCAACATGGTTTCAAGGTCAGGAAAGTGCAAGGCACCAAGTCTGAAATAAGAACATATTCATTAATGATTTGGAAGCCTTTGATTCAGTGCCTGTCAATCAGTAAGAGCAACAGGGTATCTCTTCTTAGTTTATACAGCATCCCCTAAAACTCGCTGTAAGAACTCACATCTAATTTTAAAACTTCCAAGCCCTTCTCTGTGTACTTACGGACCAGTCAGGCATTTAATCACAGCCTGGATTTCAGCTAGTGTAAAGAGCCACATCACAGAGATTGAAGCACAATTTACCTGAAAATTCATTTTGACACAAAGCAGGCCAAAATACAGATTTTTTGGTCCTATATTTAAAGTATCTGCTTCACAGTGTCAGATCCTAGAGAATTATATAGGTACGAGCACTTTCCAAATGCAATGGAAAATTCCAGCAAAAAGAAGTTCTTTGGGTGAATCTAGGGGTGAACTCATCTCTGAAAAAAAAAGAAAAACACCAAAACCCAGCACCCCAAACCCTTGAAACACTAATTCCTACTCCATTTTAGAAAGCTACAGAATCAGGTAAATGCCTGGAAATATTCCATTTGCTGACATTACTGAAAAAGATCCAATACATATCACTCAAAAAAAACCCATCCTCAATTAAAATCCACAGCATCTTGTGTTCCGGTCTGGAAGATGTTTCTTAGGGATTAATGTTAGATTTTATTTTGTGCTATGTGAATTCCCTGCTGTATCTCATATGCATAGCATTGCTGCGAACATCAGATAAGTAAGATCCCCCCTATCTTATTTAACTTCAGTTTGCCTGGTGAGTGGATAGAATAGGCAGGTGTTCCTCTACTGAGGGTAATAATAAGAACACAAAAAAGATTTCATCTTTGCTTGTGTCTGCATTTGTGGTTTTTTCCTTGCTTTTGGGATCGCACAGCAGTAACACTGCCTGAGATGAAGCTGCGAGCCCTTTATTGTGGGTCATGATTGATTTTTAACTCCACCACCTTCCAAATTCCCATGCCCTAAAGCCACCACTCTTATGTGTTCTTCTCTTCCTCAGTAGAAGTTGTCTGGGGGAGAGAAGGAGGTCTGCATTGAGATTGATCATCCTCCCAGTGGCATTTGAAGATTCAAGCTGTGCCTTATCACCAGATGCAGCAGGGAGAGGATGCAGCAGCAGAGCTTTGCAGACATCAGCAGGGGTTACCTACTTAGCTATTGAGCTTCCAAGGGGCTTAAATGGATTCTGAATACTACTCATTAGCAGAGCAAGGATCCTCCACTGCCATCCCTCTGGAGTCCAATAAAACCAACAACTCAAAGAGAGATGTAACAGCACTTGCTAACTTTCACCAGTTTAGGAGGAGATGTGAAAAGGACAGACAGTTGTGACAGCTTTATTGCTCAGACAAGGTTACCAAAATGATTTTGGGACACTGACAATGCAAAGAGCTTTTTTGGCTTTAAAGAAAGACTGGACCCCAAATATGTTCAAATAAGATAGTAGGCTTTTCAAGACTTGCTTCCAAGCTGAAAACACACATTCTTTTCTATGCTTCCAATTGAGGGAGAAAAGATCTTTTTCATTTAGTATTGGTACAAGTCCACTGAAGCCATTAGGCACAAAGCAATGACAGAACCATGCTGAATTCTCTGGTCAATTGGGTTATACACCTTTAACCCCAAGTCACACAGAGATGAGCATCTCTTACCAGATACTGCTGAGAGTCCAAGAGGAGATGGACTGAGAACAAGCAGAATAAGAAGTGCATAGAAACTGTCTACTATCAGCTTGCTTCAGATTATTTCCTAGTAAATCACAGCTCCCACTGCCTCTCCCATAACTTCATTAAGCAAAAGGCTCTTTCAGGCTGGCAGTTGCCCAGTCTGAACTGCCAGATTCGGGGTTTCAATGCTAGTCTTGAATAACCTGCACATGTCCCAAACCCAGTACTTTAAAACAAAATGCTCCAGAACTGTTTATAATCTAGGATATAGCTTGCAGTCAGCAAAAATAATTCTACAACCTCCAAGTCAGAGACATGAGAAAATAGTATTGCACTCATCTCTGTATCAAGGACAAAAGTCAATTTGTTTTGGAACAGCATGAATTTTCATTTTGTGAATGTAACAAAGGTAAGTACCTTTGAACCATTATGAGCAAACCCCTTCCATTTTGAAATTTACATTCAGACAAAAACTAAAGTGCAAGATTGCTGTATCTTCTGAATGATCCTAAAGTTTACACATACTTCATAAGAGTAGGAATGTCTCAGCCTGCAGGTCCTTCAGCTGGTACCTCAGTGAAATGCAGGAGACACTCGGCACTAATATGAAAGAGGCTGTTTGGGTGACACAGAAGTACACGTAAAGCAATAAGACAAGCAAAACCAGAGAATTTTGCAGCAAAACTCTCTCACAAAGCTTTTCATCACAGAATCAAAACAGCAGGTCTTGAAGAGGCTCATGGTGGTCACAGAGCTCTTCTCTCTGCCCAGCCACATAATCTTCCCTAATACAATTTCAGAGTCTCTGTGTACTCTCGCATGCTACTAAAGACTAAGATGACTATTGGGTAAGTTTGTTAGTGGCTATGCAAGCACCTGAGGCCACCAAGTCGATGGTCGAAGTGAACATACATGCCTGTGTGTCTCTGCTGCAATTGTCACCTTCTTTTTCTACCTCATTTGCCCCTGTTTACTTGTTGCTGTGCAAATACTATGCTGCAAGACCATGAGGACTTGGACTGTCTCTACATTACTTCTATAGCACCTCTGACATTTATCAGATATTAAAGTACCATAGAATTTGACAGTAAGAAGAATGGTACCCAAACTAATTCTCTTCCTTCTGTAAATGTGAAGGAGAACAATGCTATCTGTTCTTCCCCTCCTCACCCCCATGGCTTTTCTACAGGTGACTTCTTACCAGAACGAAAAGAATTGTCTCCTGCTTCTCTGATCCCTGGACTTTGTACAGGTGACTCATTATTGCAGATGAGGAGCAACAGCTAAGGACAAAAGGTGTCACATGCTTTGCACTGATGGTGCATATCAACACCCTTCACCTCCCTGCAGTCATCCCAAACAGCACGACAATCTCTTCTACAATCTCCCTGCTTGCTTGCGGTCAGTAACAGCAGCAGACCGTGCACCCTGATCCACATATCCAAATGCAGCCTTCTATTTTTATGGCTTGATTAGGATATGCAATGGCAGTTTTGTGGCCCAAAATAATGCAGAACAAACCCCTTTTTTCCTTTCTATTTCTAAATAGTATAGTATTTAATAGCTTCAGACCCACAATGCATTAAATGCTTATCTGCCATTCAGTGGTGGTGCCATCCACAGTGACCACTGGGTTTTACCCAAGGGGAGACCAGCCTACCCAAACAGCTCATCTGATTCTTTCTTTTCCATCCATTTAAAAGCAGAAAACTTAATCCCAGGTAAGTAACATTTGAGTTAAAGTAGGGATCACCAAGATGTCTCAGCAGAGATGCATTTCACTCCCAGTGCATCCTGGTACAACACTGTCACAGCTAGGACCTTAAATTCTTTCACTCTAGGCCAAGACTTTTCCAGACTGGAGCCTTTTTGTTAAGTAAGAAATGTAGGGAATCTCACAGTTAGCATCCCCTGCTTTTTATTCAAAGCATCTCCATTTATCCTTGCCTAAAATAAAAACAACTCAAATCACCTCTTCTTGATAGTCACTGAGCCAGAGGGAAAAAACCTGAAAACAAAGATGAGTGACAGGCTACATCTAAACAAGTGACTTGGAGGCAAAGGATGCAAAGATATTGCTGAGAGAGTCTCTGGAACACCCTGACTGCTGCTGGGGAAGTCAGTCTCCAGCCTGTGGTGCACCCATAACTGCAGGGGGCAGAGGCTGTGCTCTGACCGACATAAACACGAGTGGCTGTGCCTGCCCATGTGCATGGCAGCAGGCAGAAAGGGGGAACAGCACAGCCAAGAGAACAGGAGGATGTCTGAAGTCTTTCCCAGATAGCCATGCAGATAAAAGACGACAACTACAAAGCACGCAGCCTGAATAGTGAAGGTTAAATATGGGCTCCCACTGCCATTATTTATCCCCCGAAACAGCTGGGAAACTTCCGAAGTAGTTAATATATCACAGGAACAGAGGAAGTGAGACTGACTGTATAAACACACCTCAGGGCCTGCTACTGTTCCCATTAACTGCCTGTCTCCAAAAAGGTCTGCTATTAGCCAGCCTCCTGCTGCAGCTCTGCTGATTGAACACTGCAGGTAGGGCAGGGAATTAGAATGAAACACATCTCCAAAGATAACTCACAAGAGGTTTTTCAGGGAAACAATATTTACATGGCAGTTTTGGGAGGGGCTGCAGCCACTCACATGCTCAAGTGCTCATTCTCCACCTGCAAAGCTGCCTCCATCACATCAGCTCTCATGCAGGGGCAGACGCAGAGCAGGATGCTGCTGTGCATAAAACACAGGGGGAAAATGCCATCCTATTCTAGTAACTTTCAAGCTGCAAAATGCAACATGGATGGAATCAAATAGTAAGGAACACATTTGAGTTCACAATGGACACAAGTGAACCTGAAATATTACCAAGGGCTGATCTTCTAGGGGCCAGAACATGTCAGGGAGAAGCATGCTAAGGCTAGAAGCATATTAGAAAAATTTTATTGACACAAGAATAGGATACAGCTGGAATACCATTTTTGTTGCTACCATCATACTGCCTACAACGAAAGGGAGCTGAAACTGCAGAGCACTTCTCAGCTTGGCTTTGCAAGCAACAAGGAGCAACATTTCTGCATGCTGGAACTGTGGACTCAAACACTAAAGTAAAGTAAGTTTTATGTCCTTCAGGGAGAGAGCCTGTTAAGATTACTGAAAACTGCCTATTTTATTTCACATAATAGCCTAGAGAAGGTATCCAGTATCAGAAAAAATGCCATCCCAATCTCGCTTTTGTGGGGTCTTTTTGCACCCTGTAAACTTTCTGTTAAGTAGTTTAAGTGAGTCCATAGGTTCACTTGCCCAAAACTCTAAAAAAGAGACAAAATTCATGGTAGTAATGTATTTAGGAGAAGCAAGAGAAAGTCAAATGATGTCTGGAGATGCCAGAGCTGTACATCTGTCCAGCCCCTTGCCCTGGGCAGCTTTCAAGCAGCACAAACCACAAGCCTGGAGTAGACAGGTCTGTATCCACACCAGCTCTCTTCAGGCAAATTGGCAACTTGACTTGTGCAGAAGACATGCCTGAAACAATTCGGGCTAAAAAGAAAATGCAATAGGGCAAGGTTCAAAGTACCTGAACAGAGCAGAAGCCCTCCTGCAACCTTAACCACCACTGTCACTGCTGTTTTCAGGAACCAAATGTAATGCAAATGGTAATACAACGCATCACAATTAGGGTACGTCAGACAGATGCCTTTGGAATGAAGGAATGGTGGTAATTATGGCACATAAGCAAAAAATTTGGTTTTACTGTTCAGAAATTTTCTTCCCTTTTATATGGGGGAATGTAGCATCTGCTACTAATATAATGCACCAATAATTGAGGCATATAGCGTATACTCACGGGAACCATAAGGCTGTTTTATTTATTCTTGGCCAACTGCGAAGATAAACAGATTTCACCGAAAGCGGTACATATGGAATCCTATCTTCATGGAGAGCCCATATATTTCTGCAGGGAGACTGAAACACAATAGAGTCTCAGTTGTGAATGCTAATGGAACTAAGAGAAAATGAGGTACTACCATCAAGTTTGACCTTGAATCCTCCTTTCTGTGTTGACAAGTGGCATCCAGGTTAGTACGTACGGAGGAAATGGTTTAAAGAGGGACTCCAAGCTCATTGAAACAAAAAATGAAGCTACAAAGTCCAAAACTACCACAGGCACTTGCTTGAAATGTTAGGAGAGGGGTCTAAATTAAAAGCAAATAAGCAAAGAGTGAATACACCTCCCATTCCCTGCCACAGCACCTTGTGCACAAACAACATATTCATGGACTGCTTGACCCTCACTACAGATGTTCCAGGAAAAAACCACAACAAACAAATCACAGCTAGGTAATACGTATACACAAACACAAATAAATGCAAGTTCCTAAAGCATGACAGTTCATCAGGACCGCAGACAAATAGTCATGAATTTATCTTGCACACAAGTGTTTCATTTTGGATTTCACAGCCAGCCAAAAGAGGACATAATTTGGGGCTATCCCTCACAGTTCTGTGGAGAGACTGGAAGGGCGAGTTCTTCATGTCAACCTGCATTCACTACAATAATTCTCCTTCCGAATGGTTTTCGTGCTGCAGCCAGATCGCTCACTTTGTGCTCTTTCAAGGTGATTAGAAACAAATCAGCCTGCCAAGCTGCACAGATCTTTCGGGCAATAACCCTAACACAGTATTTGCTCTTTCTCCTCACTCTGCTAAGTTGAATCCAGCTGCCTTCATCCTTTAGGGAGAGCTGAAGATGATGACAGAAACTCCATCAGGTTCAGCCTTTTGATTAACTCCAACATGTAACATTTAGCTTCTGGTGCAGTTTGTAAGCAGAGAGGAAAATTACAACTTTGCCTAGGAAGGTGCTAGATAAAAAAGCCCTAAAACCCAACATTTCCATTGACTCCATAAAAGAGCTGTTTGGCTTTACACAATCTCAGACTCCACTGAGTGCAGTGAATCGCAATCTGTGATAGAAGCTTTCCAAGTACACACAGGAGAATACTTTTTTTCATCCTGGGGTTGTAAGAAAAAGATATATATCAGCTTTAAGAAGAAACTGCATCTGCTTAGGATGAGTACAGACCACAGCAAGGCTTTTTTTAAAAATCCTAACCTAGTAACTCAGCTTCTGTCACCAACTAGCTGAAGGAGATGTAAATCCTGTCTCCTAAAAATGCTCATTGGCTACATTAGAAGAAATTCAAAATGAATCTTGTGGTGACACTTCAGAAACTTAAAATGGTTACAGAGGTCTGTGCCTGAAGTCAGAGGCAGTCTTTTCTAACTCATATGTTGATCAGGTTACATTTGGTCAGACTTAGTCCCACTCCCCCTCCACAGGTTTCTGACACAGGCATCCTGCATCTCGGAGACATAGCTCTATTTAAACAATTTTTGTTCCAAACATCTTCCAGTGATGAAGATCCCACAATCTCTCGAATTTATCTATTGCAATGCTTTGCCATCCTCAGCATTACAAAGATACTGCCCAATTCCTACCTTCTGTCCTTCTGGCTGATATTTAAGACCATGGCTCATTAAATGTCCTTCTTTGCATCACCTTTTACACATGACACTAGTGATCTTGCTCTGCTCCAGGTCTCTTCTACTCCAAACTTTCCATCCTCCTTCTCCTTTTTTGTTTTGTCCAAAACTGGATGCAATGTTATATTCGAGGGACAACTTCACATCCCCTCAAGAGATACTCTGTAACACCAAATATGATGCTAACTTTCTCTGCAGAAGCTCATGCCTGGCTTACAGGTTAGTATCCTACATTATCTCCATATTAAAAATGGCTATTACAGGAAAATGCTTTGCTTTCACATCCATTCCAACACAACATACTAAATGTTTTACAGCAAGGTCTTGCCACACACAGGATTAGGTTCCAATTCTGAAATTCGCTCAATATAACAGCTTTTACCTCATTACATTTGCAGAAGCGGAACCTGAATGAACTATTTCCATTAATGCAGTAAAAACCAGAAGATAAGAGTTTACCAGGTGAATCCCTCTGTGAGTGCTTCAAAAACAGTGCATTTGAGCTACCCAGCTGATGCATTTGTTTAGCTCAGCCTCACTGCAAAGTCCCCAAGCTCCCTGTTGCCCCCCAGCTGACAGGCTGGCAGGGATGGGGAGGGAGGAGAAGGCAAAGAGCAGCCCGAGGCTGCAGGGACTCAGCCAGGCTTGCTGCCATCACTAGTGCCTGCTGGTCCCTCCTCTGCTCCAGCCTCCACCCCTCCATCAGCAGGTCTTATCTGATTTACCGATCTATTACCAATTTATATCAGGAGCTTCTTCAGGACAAAATTGAAGCCTGCAGCTCCATGAAAGGCTATAAAGAAACCCACACACATTCAAGAATCATTACAGGGTGATATTTTACTCTGTTAGCCCATTAAACAACAGATGAAATGCCAGGCTACTAGAATCATGGCAGCACTGTGGTTTCTAAGACACAGCCCTTAAAAGACCACATATCTTTTATTCTCAGGATTTTCAGAAACTGTATTTTTTTCCTATGTTCCAGAAGCCATCATCTGCAGGATTTTATTTTATTGCTTGGCAATGGCAAATCTATTTTCAGTAGAGAATGGGTGATCAGAGGCTACTAGTATCAGTCACTACTGCTTGCAAATGTTGGCAGTACAACTGTAATTTCTTCTGAGTGGAAGGATGAATTACATTTAGATTAATAACTGAGAATCCAAAAAACTTTAAAATGTATTTACGAGGCATTAGTTCGAAACTGGGTTTGCAGCTTGGATTTGTTCTTCAGTCCCTTGAGTTGTGCATCAAGAACTGTTTATGCTGAGAAAGCCCTATACACTAAAGTAGAAATAATTTAATGCAGCCTAATTGTTTCATGCAAGCATCTTTAAAATGATGCGCAGTTTGTTTCCCAGAAGTTCCTTAGAAAATTGCTCAAGATAAATTGCACTGCTCTTGTCAAGGCAGAGCAGGCAGGCCCAGTACCCTTCAGTGCCAGTCTCTTCTGCCACTGAGGGGCTGCTGAACTGCTGAGCCCACGGTGTGCTGACTCGTATGCCTTGTTGTACCCCTCAACATGGGGGGCACTTTGAGATGCTTGGGGAGATCCACAGAAAACACAGAATTTTCCTGGCCTGTAAAAATAAAGAGCAATTTTGGCTGCAAGCATCCAGGGTCTCAAAGGGAACTGAATCTTCCTTGGCAGTCCTCAGTATACTCCAAGCCTTCAAGAAGCTGGATAAGCTTTGCCATGGTTGTAAATCACCCTAACCAAGCAAACTTAGAAATTGGAAATATTTTCTGCTGAGAGTAGGACTGGTTATATTCAAATTCAACTCAAACCATAATTGCATCATGTTCTTCTCCAAATTCCTGCCAGAGGTCCTGAACCTTTTAAACTGCCGGTTTTCCATCCCAAACCAGATATCTCCAGAAATGCTTAAATGCCTCTAACAAGGATTTATTTCAAGTTTTCATACAAGCAACCTTTCTGTATTTCTTCTCTCCCTGCCTCCTGGAAATTTTTGTCTGCTTAGATACGTTGCAGCAGTTATGTTTCGTGACTGACAATTATCTCATAATGAAAAACAAGTCACAATTAATAAAGCTCAAAACTAATACCTGCTAAACTCATTTAATGATTTAATGAAGTAGAAGAGAGTCTTATGAAAAGATTTTAAAAACAAGGGACTCAATTTCCAATTAGAGCCCACAAGCATTTGAGAGCCTGCAGACTCCCAAGGTAAGAGATGGGGGAAAAAGAAAGGTGGAGAAAAGGGAAAAGGAAAAAGGAAAATCCCAACCACCAAAAAATCAAAACCAACAAAAACAAAAAACCAAACAAACAAAAAAAACCAAAACACAAAAAAACACCAAAGCAAAACACAACAACAACCAAACAATATTTTTCCAGTGTTTGTATACTTCTGAAGGGAAGACTCCTCTGCTCTTCCTGCTGGACCAGCCTCTCCAGGACCAAATGACACGCTACCAGCCCTTCACCCCAGCAGCAGGTGCTGTGATGAGCAGCTATCCACTGCTGGGAGCAGGAAACACCATGAGAGCGAGGGGAAGGAAATTACCAGATTGCACATAACTCCAAAGACAATGGAGTTTACAAGTCGAAAATTGATTCTTGAATGATGATACACCTTTAAATGCTTTTGCACTCAGCCAGCTCTGCTAATAAGCCTAATATTAATTTAATGTTGTGCTAGTCATTAATCACTATTATGAAAGAGAAACACTGAATGCAGGGAACACCCTACAGAGAAGTTTTCATTGCGGCAGACTTCTACCAAGAACTGTATCGTGCCACCCCAACAACAGCCTAAATAAAAACAAAACAAAACAAAACCAATCATTTCTAAAAGAAAAACAAGGACTGAAGGATAACAGCACCAGCAGGGTTTCAAAAAACAGACAAGAAAAGAGATGTTTAGGGAGAGCGTTTACCACACCATCAAATCAACATACCCAGATTTTACAGAAATTACATCAGACCCCAGTTTAGTTTATCAGGCACTTAAAATTTTTGAGGTGAAAAGAAAAGTCACAGCAACTTCAACAGACTGCCAGAAGCTGACAACTGCAGGCAAGGAAGGAGAGGGGACAAAGGCAGCTTGAAGTCAGGGAATGTGAAGTCAGATTCAGCTCGGCACCAAGACTGAATGCATCAGGGAGTCATTTTTCTTCTTCATCCCATTATATCTGCAAGCACACTTTATCCCATCTGCAGTACTAACCTCGGTATTTATCTACTTATTTTCCCCTAAAAACGGGAGACTAAGTAGTTCTAATAATGAGGTTGTAACATCTCATTTTTACAGCTGGCAGGTGGCACCTCTCTGATGACTCCAGGTCTGGGGAGAGTGACAGCTTCCAGCAGGGCTTCAGAAAGTTAACCTGAGGCTGTACACCCACGGGACTCCCTTGTGGCTTCAGAGCAGCTAAAAGTAGCTGAATACCTTTTAGTTACCCATGAAACTCTCCAATGCCGATAGGGTTTTTTAGGTGAAAAACCATTCAGTTCATGCCCAGATAACATAAATCTAAGTCCAGGAGGATCTATGGAGGAATTGCAGGATTTTCCAGCAGTTGAAATAATGAATACACAAATCTGCAAGGAGTTGGATCAAATCTCACCTTTCATTCTGAATACACTCACAAACATCTCTGTATTTTCAGTTTACCATCAGGCTTATGCTGCTGCTATCCCTGACTTTCACAGCTGCTCCCACCCTCAGTCTGAATGTAGCACCTGGATGTCACCAGGAGGGTAGGACAGAGGACCACATGGCACAGATAGGAAAAACCTGAAGGTTTGTTTACACTCATTTCTCCTCTCCTTACGATTTTCAGCAGTGAAACTATTTTATATTATTGTCCTTGACCACGGGCTCCCCCACAGTACATGGATACACAGACAGAGGGAGAGGCTGACAGCAATGGCAAACTGCACAGGGCAGCTCTCAACCGGGACCATGCTCTTCACTGGCCAGACATCTGGGTGAGTTCTCTGCCCATCGAAGTATTTTATTTATTAGCCACCTGTATCTCATAAAATGAAAAATCACTCAACACTCCTTCATTTTGAGGCTGCTAAAGGTCACCCTGCCTTGAGAGCTGAGAACATGTTGAAAAGTGAAATAGAAATGGCAAGTACAGTACAAGGTGCTCCCTGTCCCCTCCTGCCCACCCCCATTCACTTCTCTTGTAAAAAAAAAAAAAGGGGGGGAAAAAAAACCTCGAAAAGTTTACAACTCCTCTTCATGAAGAATTCTAGGATACCAAGCCCAGAAAAAGAGCAGGCAAATCACCTGTGCTCCTGCAGCTCACCATGCCAGAGGAATGACAGTGATTCTTACAGATCTGAGAGTATCAAGTGGCAGATCAACTGAGCTGTAAATTGCTGAAATTCCATCTGCATCTGGCTCCTCAGTGATTTACACTGATTCCCATCTTGTCAAGTCACACAGGATTTTTAATTTATTTTTACTGGACCTACAGAAGTTCCACATACTTAAAAGTAAAAATGCTCCCATGATTTTGGCTGGTGCCATATATGTTCAGCTCCTAAAAATGTATCTTCTCCAAGACAAAGACAGCCTGTTCCCAACCGTATACAAACAAAGCTGTGAAGCTGTAAACGACCTTGCCCATTGTTTCCTCTTATTGTACCATTTTTTCTTTTTCCTCCATGCCTAGAGTCCTCACAAGGGTTTGCAACATAAGACAGAGCTGCCAAAAGAACAGTATTTTTCAGTTCCTGGGTTCCAGAAATTTTACAGTGAAAGCTTGCAAGAGTGTACAGAAAATGTATGTCTTAACAGCAAACCTATTTTCCTCCTTGTGTTTTATGGACCTCCTCACAAAACGCACACAGGCTCCTAAGATGATAGATCACAATTTTAAAATCCTGTTCTAGAGGGATCCCGAGCTCTTTATAGGTCCCTACACACTGCATATCTTACATACGTAACTTTGATGTAAAGTGCTTATTTCAGAATATAAGGCCCTAAACCCCATTTTTCTCTCTGAAGCCAGATGCTCTCCAGAAGAAAAGAACTATTAGCAAATTCAAAAGCTGTTTCCCAAAACCCCCATGAATTTTCTCAGCTGATTCAGCAGCTCAGCTCTGGGTAGAACTACACTGGATGGTGGCAACATCAGGTGTCTTGGACCTCTCAGGCTCCATGGGAGAAATAACCTCCCTCTGCTCAGTCTATGAAAAATAAGACTCATCAAACTTTACCTCCTTATTCTACACACAGAAGAACAGAGCCACAAAACTATACTGTGCCAGAGGTCAGGCAGAGTCAGAAGAAAAGTGTGCCACGGCTCCCTGTTACACCCAGGAGCATCTCATGCTCCCTTTGCCGGTGAAGGAGGGCACGTGTGTTCAGCAAGTGGGAGCTCAAAGGGGTTTTCAGCACAGTTGTCACTGAGCACGAGTCAGTGCCACAAACTTCACGTGCAAGAGAACAGATCAGCGTGGCAGTTACCATCTCACCACGCTTAGCTGTGGGAACACCGTGGTTTGAAGCTTCATTCCTGCAAAATATTTAGACAGTGCTTATTCACACCTTCATTGAATTGCTGAACCAGGATAGATTCAAGCCCTTGTTTATATCATCTTATGAAATCAACACCTGTATTGGACTGGAATTCTTACAGAAGCACTTCCGTGGTGCCCACACCCCCTCAAAAAGAAAAGCACTGTATAATCTCCCTGTCTTCTCTTCCACAGCCCGCCTGAGGAACAACAGGAAATATTTTAAGAAGTTATTTTCCTTCTCTTTTTAATAAAATGTTCTTTCCCTCTACCCCCAAATCAAATTTAAATACACAACAATAAAACACGCATTAGTCTTCCTGTCAAAAATTGCAATCACATCTCAGGTAGAGAACACCAACTCAGCCCCAAGGCTGTAGTTAGCCATGTTTCATTCAACTCTTGTGTTCTCCGGGAAAAACAGCAAGAAATCTATCTCTGCTGACACAATCAAGATTGCAACAGCCAAAACACCACAGCTGTTCTTTGAATATTTTGGATTATGCTTTGCCATCACTGATAATGCCAGTGCTCTGCTACAATAATCAGCACGTCAATAGAAATATTTGCCACCCTCCCAGCTGCAGAGGAGCTTCTAAAGATTTAATTTGGGCCATTATTTCCTCTCTGCAACACTGTATTTTTGCATCACAGGCACTAGAAAGAGAGACTGCTCAGGAAAAATGAAGAATTTAGCTCCTCCGATGTAAATATAAAGCCAGGCAGGTCTTGGCCTCAGTTGTTGACTCCTCCACCTGGACAGCAAGGCGTTCCAGCATGTGCTTACACTAAAGCACGTGAGTAATTCCAGCAACTTCAAAGGGACTGCAACGTGCCTTAAACTAGATGCACACTCAGGCCCACATCCCCAGATGCACTTTGTATTATGGCCCATGAAAAACAGCTCTACATCTCAGGTGCCACGTTTGATCCAAGGATGGATGCTGAAAGTATCCTTTCACACATCTGTGGTTTAGGTACTACTATTAAAAAAGGTAATTTATTGAAAATAAAGCTTTCCATTTCAAATAAAACTGTAGGTATTTTTACTCCAATTAAGAATTTTAATAAAGCACTTTCAGTTTACAGTTTGTTTTCCTCCATCAAGTTTACTGTGGAAAATACAGGTGTACAAGTGAAATACCTTTCTTTTGTCTCTGATAGTAAATAACTAACTACAAAGACATAAAAAAAGGTATAAGACAGGGCCGGTTTTGTCTTTTTCTTGTTTCTACTGCAAAACCATGGCCAAACTGAGAAAAAGGGAAACATTTCCGAAAAAGAAAGGAAAAAATTTTATTATGTTGCCCTTCATGAACAAAAAAGAGGAAAAGTAACCACTTCATATTTTAAAACAACTCTGTGAAAACTGGATCTTCAAAATGAGATATCCTTACATCAAGTGTTTTCAAAAGTCCAGATCTTTGGGATTTCACTGATATTTATAGAAGTCCTATCTGACATACAGTATCTTCACTAAAGGCATGTAAAACTTCACTGTGGAACTTTCAGAGACTCAAAGAAGTCTGACTTCTTGTCTTGAAATACCGTGCTGTGGTATTTAGAAATGTGCTGACAGCAGGGACTGAGCAAACAAGACAAAAAAGAAATATTTAAAGACACAGTTGTGTAAGATGTCTTCAGAGGTAAACCCTGGCAGCTTCCAGTGCGTGACATTAAACTGACAAAAGACTATTTCCCTCAGCTATCCTCTATTGCACAAATACCACTGAGCTCACCGAACACGTAACAGGAGATCCTGATATTCAAGCATGCCTTGAGAAACCACAGGAACCCTCCAATATCTTATCATGATCTATATAAAACCTCCAGTAAAGAGGTTAATTAGGGTCTAGATGGTCATGCTTGCTTGCGTATCTTTAAGCTAGTGATTCTTAAACAATAAGACAAAGAGAGAGATCTTAACAAGAAGAGTGGGATCCCTCCAATGCATTTCTAGCCATCCAAATGTGTAATGTAGTGCCACTAGTCAATTTTGCCGACAGTCGAGAAGAGAGGATGGTACTGAAAGGCAGCAGTTCAGCCACAAATAATTGTTCCTCTTGGGATTAAATCACCCTGAGAGGTATCTATTTGCATGAGAGGGATCCTGGCACACTATCTTAGTACTTAACCAAAATTATATTTCAGCATCTCTAAAAACCCAATTGAAGTCAACCTCTAGCTTTTGAATAGAGGTTTTAGATTTCAGTTCTTTTGCTTTAAAGACTTTATCGAGGTTTTATAATAATTTGACATTGATTTCATACTCACTGAAAACCATTAGTCGGTATCCTTCAAACAAAATTTTCCAAGTTGGAGTTACAGTTGAACAAGGACAGTTTCCCCATAAACTGATTTAACTGGTTTAACATTCATTACCAGAGTAGGAGGAATCCTGTGTTCAGCAGACTGGCCAGCCACTGCTTCAGCAAACAAACTCTCAGACATGTGCTCAGCCCACAGAAATTTACTTCTTTAGTCCTGGGATTCCACAGTTTCTTTCTTGGTCAAGACAAAGATGGCTTTCATCACTCTGATGTTTTAATTTGGGATTCTACTGGTAAGCTAAAATACCAGCTAAAATAAGTAGCAGATTCAGTACTGGCAAGTTGAGATAGAAATAGAACAAGTCAAACACTCAAAAATTCCTCTTTGGCTGTTAAGTAACATGACACTTAGGAAAGAAATTTTAGTTCCAGTGGGTTATGGTCAAGAAAAGACAGAAGCCCAGTACTCACCAGGAGATTCAAATTTCTTTAGACACCTACAGCTATCCACACTCATTCTCACAAGCAAAATTCATGCAACAAAATCAATGCTGCTGCTGTCCTATCCTCATTGCCTTTTTCCTGAAAACTATCCCCGTGGGCTCAGAAGGAATGTAATACAATCTGGAGTTAATGGTGGAGGACTAAGCACTTGCTTTCATAAATCATTCATTACTAAATACCAGAAAGAAAGTGTACAGACCTTAATCCCTGAAAAGCCCACTGACTGACATATCTGTGATCTTCAGAAGGCTCTCACCTCAGTGTGCACAAAGAGTGCACACAACAACTTTTAATAGTGAAGTGCAGATCTGGGTACCACACACGGGTTCACAGGACAACTCCTGCGGGCCTTCTACTGCTTTGCCACACACAAATGGTCATGCTCCAAAATAACACCAAAATTCTAAAGTCTTCCTCATATTAAAGTGTTGAGAATGTGCTGGCTGATGCACCAAAGCCCACAGTCATTTTGGAGATAGGTTTGCAAGGAGAGAAGGGGAAATGTCTTTCATAGCAGGATATAAAAGTTTAACCTTGAAGAGTAAATAAGAAATGAAAGTCTCAGAGATTATTTAAGAAACCCCAAAGCAAATTACCTGAGGAACATTTCACTGAGCCTCCTACAACTACTCTATGTATTTTAAACACTCAGAAGGTCAGCTGTCCTCTTGTTTCTCAGCTTATTCCTTGACCTAAGGCTAGGCTACCGCTGTCATTTCAGTTGGGGTTTCTGTCTTTTCAGGACCTGTGCTGTGTTCATGGATGGATTTCTTGAAATAGGCTTTTGACTCACCTGAGAAACTCTTCTGATCTGAGAGTGGGAGAGAGATGAAAAAAAGCCATTAATAGAAAGAGAAATACAACTATGTTCCACTGTGAGAGGCATCCACTGGCTGGCATTAACTCCTCTCCTACTCTCCACGAAGCAACCAACCATCTCACTTACAGATGATCCCTTGTGGGTTGCCCAGGAGGGCCAAAAAGAACGCAGGTACAGCTTGCAGAGAGGCTCTATTTATATTCCCAGCTGGTTCACCTGTTTTCTGCAAATTTTGCAGCTACACTGCAGACAGATCAATGCTATGATTTGTTTTCAGCAGGGTAGTGGGAACCCCCTCTGGCACTTCCTATTTTTAAACAAGTGAAGTTGTTTTGTATTTCCTAACCCATATTGATCCATGAGGCTAATGATAGTTTTTCTCAAAGCTCCCTTTTGTTCACTCTGTCACAGAGGGAGCCTTGGAAATTACAATTAGTGATACAGGAAATGTTTGAAATGTATTTTACTGCACAACTCTGCTGCTAGCTCCTGCTATGTGCAAAACGGAACAATAACCACAAATTCTGTTGCTCCCACATGGAAGCACGGATGGATGACTACACAAGCAATGAAGAGGGCTTATACAGAGGGCAACATCTACCATGCACCTTTAATTTACACCATATTGTTCATTATATGAAGGAATAAGAAAAATAATATGGGCACAATCCTACAGTTTGAATAGACTGAAATATATGCACAGCTCCTCCTCCAAAGTAATTTATATTTCACTTTGTCAATGGAATGAGAAACTAACATTTATTTTTTAAAAAATTCCCTATCCTCATAGTGTGGAAAAGTCATGGCCAAAGTACCTTGTTAACATAAAAGAGCACTTGTCAAAATAAACATATCTCTGACAGACAGACCTACGACAAAGAAAAACCTACCCAACCCATGTGTGAACTTGGCCAAGTCTGACTGAAAACAGAAGGAACAAGCCGGTTTGGGTCACCAAGAGGCTTTTTGTCATCGGCTCCCACTACACTCACTGTGTTCACACCTGCCCAGCACTCAGTCTTTTTTCTCTGCTGAAAAGGATGACACCAGGTGCCCATTCCCTGTCACCTGGTGTTGTCACCTACATCTGTCAAAAGTAATTGTAATGCTACAATAAAACAGTCACTTTGGGGGAAAATAAATATGAAAAATCATCCCCCTCCTGTTTAAAAAAAAAAAAAAAAGGAAAACAAAAAACCTCCATGTTTTCATCATCTGGATCTAAACCACTGCTTTGACTCCAGGAAAAAAAATGTAATTCACATTTCCATAAAATGGTACTGCTGAGAATTAACAAGCTAATAAAAAGGACTTTAAGGATGCATTAAACTTGGGTTGGGGAACTCTCTAGCGTTTGCAGCATAAATGCTAATAAAATTACAAATCTGTTATTAACTTTTTACATCCCTGCCAAGTGATAAAGACTTTTTAAAAAAGGCATTAAAAAGGCTATAGATGTACATTTTATGATGAAAAACCGAGTAGTCCAGACAATACAAAAATTACTTACACAATATGAATTCTCTGTACAGCCCTGAAAAAACACACACTTGTCTCACCCAGGGCAATCCAGGATTGATATCTCATATATTGTGAGGGCAAGGAAAAACAAAAAACCAAAAACATTCACTTTTTGTGTAGAAGCTGATTAAAGCAGGATGCCACCAATGTGTGACCCAGCGATAGGGCTTCCCCAGGCCTCTCTTACTGACAGTGAGTCTTTTATGTCAAGCCCTGGCTGAAAACACAATCAGGTTCACCCATTAGAGCCCTACAACTTTCTCATTGTACTTAACACTCCAACCTCTTCAGAGCACTCAGTGTTTAAGACAGCAATAACCCCCAGCTAATTGCTACACGTGGAAGGGAAATTAAAAAGATGGTCCCTTGAGGCAGCTCAGTCTGCCTCCGAAGGAATATAATTAGCAGAGATGCTCATGTTTGGTAGTGTAGGTGGCACAGAGACAAGCACGGTACAAAACTCGATGCACCAACAGATCCAGCAACAGAAGACCTCTTCTGCTGCAGGAGGCACCAATGGTTCCAACCACACTTCCAAGCTCTCTTTTACAGAGAGGGAATTTTGCTACAGCCTGTGTGCGATAGTGGGCTCATGGCTCATCCTCTTGTGCAGAGTCCCACATTGCAGGGACGGGAGAGCTCAGCTCCCAACAGGACCCCTCTCGCCAGTTCATCCCACTCCAAGCCATTGCAAGCACGTGCTTTTACTTTCTCCCATACTATGCTGCTGGGAAAAAAACATTTCAGAACACATTGTCAGATGAGATAAATGCCTCTTTAGGCACCAGAGAGTTTTGTTTTCAAAAAATCCTTATTAACAGAGAGCCATCAAGAGATCTGGGAAGTTGAGAGCCATGCAATTTTGAAAATTCAGCTGTTGTTTAAGTGAATTAATGGGTGCTGAGTAGCTGTTCAGTCTGAACTCAGGACTGTGTGCTGAGGTCTTCAGCTTCTGTCCAACAGTAAAAACAGTACCTTTAACACACCAACTGATAGAAGCAGGGAAAAGGAGACAACCAGCTGGAAAAGGAAGGCACAACCCCAAAGGATGTCCATTTTCTCTGTACTGTCTACCTTGCAATGTTATCCTCATACACAAGAAGTGCTTCCATTCATAGCCTTCAATCTTCATAGTTCTCTTCTTAGTCTACATTAAAAATGGTGTTTTCGTTAATTTGCTACAAAAATTACTTCGGTGAGGTTGTTTTACTCTGCATTTCCCTTCCTGTGTCACTGGAACCAAGACCCAGCCATAGTTAACATGCTTCAGTTACTCCCCAGGCTTCCATCTCTACACCAAGCCATGTGTCTGTCATGTAAATCTAGCTCCAGAAACAAGTGTGCCCCAAGCTAAGTTATTTTTTACTTGCTTCATGAAACTATTTTTTGCCCAGCCCTTCACAGACATAACAGGTATCATTTCACTGGATCTCAAGCCATACAGGATGTGTTGCCATGGAAACATGGAACAAACTGAAACAGGCAATAAACGCTCACGTGGTTACAAGTCCCCTCATCCATTAGTCCTTTGTTCACCTTCCTCTCCTTTTCCAAAAAGGGGGAAATGTGCTCCTAGTATGAGTCAGCCAGACATGGATACCTAGAGGTTCTCCTCTCTGCTCTTCAAGAAGGTCCCCAAACTTGCTTTGAGAAAAGTCCATGTCAAGAATGCACAAACAGCACCAGTGTAGGACTTAATGAAATGCATTCTGTCCTCAGTGCAGTTCCAGCCTTCCCTGATGGCAGGGCACAAACCCAAGTCTGTAAAGTACGAGGTTCCAGCACCTCACCTGACCTGCCTGTGCAGCCACCACACACCTGCATGGCTACACAGTAGGTCCTACCAGTTATTAGGGTCTTGGTATATGAAAGGACAAGTACTTTTTGTCCTTGAATCTTCTTCAAAATATATGTGTGTGTGTGTATATATATATATATATATATAAAATATAAAACGTGCATTAGTAAATGTACACATATCCCTCTTACAGGAACATATAGGTGCTTGGAAACCCCTGGAAATTGAGCAGCGCAAACAAAAGACATGAATTTTCTGCAGCACTGCTGTTTGCTTTCCATCCTGACATTTTAAAGACTTGCCACAGCACCAAAAGGATAGAGAATTAAAGAAGGACTGCATTTCACTCATGCTAAGATTCTATATATAAATCACATGAGAAACCAAGAAGCCACTGAGACCAAGGGGACTCTGCCCAGCAATTTCCATGTCACCACCCTCCCAGCAGAGCAAATTCCTACGGCGAAGCCTGTTGTGCTTCACGACACTTCAAAATTCCTCATTCTCTCCCTTTTGAGTGACACCACTGAGAAGTGCCAGTCAGACTGAATTTCTCAATTCAAGATCTTCATAAAAATGCACAGCTAAAGAATGCAACAAAAGCAACATGACTAAGCCAATAAGAGATTGCTTGATCTGTTTTTATATTTGTGATTCTAGGTCATGTTAAATCACTGGTTTCTTTTTTAAAAAAACCCACACAAAACCAACCAAATTACTTCTCTCCCCCTGCCTGCCTACTCCCTGCTAGCTGATTGCCCCATCTTGCTCATTTTTCAACAGGCTTTGAAGAAAGCAGGGTCTAGCCCCAAAGTGTTCAAATATCTAAAAATACCATTATTTTCTCTTGAGGCCGAGTAAATGGCAAACTGAATAGTGCTTCATAAAGCCATGCATTACCTACACAGCAACAGTAGATTACAGTTCCAAAGTGCCTCAAAAACATGAGTTGCACAAACCTGGAGTAAATAAGTTTGGATGGATACTCACTTTACAGCATCAGGCAGCTGAGCACAAAACACTATGTGGATTTGAACTGGATTAACTGGTGTTAAGTGCAACAGCAGAACCGAGGTACAGCATCACATCTCCCCCCTCCAGCACCAGCTCCTGAGTACGACACAGTCCCTGCTCTCCACAGCATTACCACAGCTTATGCACACGTCAGTGCTTTCATAGTCACCTTTACTTTAAGCTGGCACATTTATTTTCAATGTCTTTTCATTCACAATATTCTGCCGCAAATGTTTCTTCTCTGAATTCCTGGAACTCAGTCTAAAAGGTAGTAGAGATCACCAGCTCTTCATTTAAATAGTCACTGCCCATTGTCCTGTCTTCTGTGCAACTCAGTGCTGTCTCCATGAATGCAAACATAGAAATGGACAACATGGGCCTGCTTTCTGGAATTAACTGAAAAATCAGAGCTCCCCACTGGTAAATACTAATTGCTCATGTAGATTGGTGTTAGGGGGAGTATTTTTGTTTGTAATACTCACAAAATAAATTTTCAGGGTTGCATGTTCCTAGTGCAAACTAATTCCACTTACAATGTTTGTTTTACTCTGAAATGAGCAACTACAGGAAGCCAGAATTAAAACAAATCAAAAAACAACAAAAAGCGAACTCTTGACTTTCCTCAGTAAGTTCTCTCTTCACTTGTCATAATGTTTAACTACCTGTTAACTGTCTCTTGATTAATTCCCCTCCTTATCTGCAGCTGATCAGCATGCAGCTCCTACCACATCAAATTACCTCAAAATTATAAAAATCAATTGAGTGTGTTGTTTTTTTCCCCTTTACAAGATACAAAATCATATCTGAGAATGATACCAGAATAAACGTAGAAGGCACAGGAGACAGCTGCTCAGCACAGAGGCTGACACTATTCCTTTTGATTCAGGTCATGTTTTAACTGGACCAAACCTCAAGAGCAAAAAAGTAGTTTGGATCAAGTTTTTCAGACTGACTTCCTTCTCTTTTGTTATGCTCTGAAGAGGGTATCTTATTACACATACCATTCAGATTTAAGTAATTCCATAAAGTAAATGAGAAATAACTATATTGATTTTAGGAAACTTGCTGCAAAACACACAACAAAATTTCCTGATGCTCTTGCTGCAAAGCAGTTGTAAGCATTGCAGACCTCATTTTGGTATCAGATAAACTGACCATAATTAATTTACTTATTATGCTAACTCTTGTATTTTAACAAATTCACAGGAATAGAAAAGTAACAGCTCAAATTGGAGGTTTGCTGGCAGTGCCTTCTATTAAACTGGAAAGGAGCTGTATTCACAGTAATGGGATTTTGTGACAAATACATATTCTTATATAGTTGACAAAATACAGAGGCACATTTCAAATTATGTTAATGTTATGACAAAAAGGAAAAAAAAGAGGGAGAGAAAGTAATACTCGAGACTCCTTTAACTCCTTTGTGGGATTCAGCAATGTAATATGCTCTGTGAACATAGTTCTGAAGTGACAGAAGGAAGAGCTGTAAAAAAACCCTTCTACTAGTGATCTTCATGGCAAAAATGAAAGGCCGTAAACATGTACTTTTCCTAAAATACCAGAGCTTTCTTCTACTCTCTGCTGGGGAAAGAGTGGCACTATGTCAGATGTCACCAGCATGTGACTGGCTCTGGCTTGTGTTCACCACAGCATGAATGAGACATACGGCCGGCATCAAACATATCCTTGGAGATAAGCCCCTGAATTTCCTCATTTCTTCATTGCTTTTGTATTTCACGACTAACCAATGTACTAGATCAATAAGTAGCAGAGCATTTGAGGACTGGTTTCCTTTAGTTTGCAATTGAGTATCAGGTGATTGGGCTGGTCTGCAGAACCCACACAGATGCCCACCAAGCATCTTTCCAAGACTGTTGCTAGTTAATCAGGACCAGAGGAAAGCTGTTGTCCTATATTATATGTCTCTAAGCCTATCTAATGAAAAGAATATAACCACAGAGATTTTTTAATATACCTCAACAGCATATATTGTATCCCATTGCCCCAACAAAGCCACAGAAAAGTGTTGTGAACATCACACAGCACACACTGGCACAATCCCAAGGTCTTGGGGCCAGCTACTTATGTCTTTTTTTAATAAACACTGATTATCTTAGGAGAAAATTTTACATAAACCTAAGATGTTGCTTGCAGGCAAACACTACATTTTTATTTCCCCAGGCTTGTGATTTAATTCAACTGTCACCCGTGGACTTCATTAGATAAGGCACACAAACAAACCTCCATCACACAGCTCCTGTGTTACGATTACTTTTGCAACTCAGAGCTTAGGTAGCATATAAAGACTTGTCCAGGATCACTAAAGCCAGATCAGTTTTATACCTGAGCCAGGGCAGAGTTACAAGAAGAGTTACTTCAGAAGAATCCCAAATGGCTGGACAAAACTTCTCCTAGGAGCTCTCCAGCTCCCAGACCTGTAGCTTGCTGAATCTGTCTGCCTAGTGTCTGGTCAAAGATAAGATCCCCAGTCCACCTCGCCAAGTCTACCTCAGTCTCTGCAACCAATTAGCCAAAAATTCAGAAAAAAAGCAGGGTAACAGAAAGCAGTAAGAGCACAGATGACGTAGGAACTATAAATCACTGCCAAGCTGCTTGCAATCACATAGTCCTCACCATTCAATCATCCCGACTCCAGACTAGTCCTTGTTTCCAGATACACTGCAGGCCTTGCCTTTGGTGTCCTAGCCAGGTTATTTTGGCAGCACTGGCTCTGGCTCAACGCCAAAGCATCGTAGCCTCAAGATCAAGGCAGAATGATATTTGCTTTTCTGCCATGTAGTACCAGCTTTAAAAATACCCCCACAAACACAATTTCTGACTTTTTCTAATCACACAAGAAGGAGCAAAATGCCCACATAGATCCCACATGAGACTTTATAGATTATTAAAGACTTGGCCTTTTGTTTTGCTTTTTTAAACTTATTTTCCTTTTTTGTGAAAACCACATTACCTGTGTCAACAGACTTTGGCCAAAGGCATCAACTGCATAATCCTTGCCAGTGGTTTTTTATTTTAAAAAACATTCTTCAGATGTTACCTTTCTAAATGTAACATTCAGTCCAACTTACTGGACGATATAGTTAAAGAGCCACTGAACTCAAGGACCAGGAGTTAAATGTGAAGGTACCCTTCCTCCTGAGGATAAATAACTCTTCCCAAACACCCCTTCTAATGACAGATGTTCTAACACATTACAATCTGAAGAAAAAAAAGATCTAAGTAACATCAGATTAAACACTGGTATCATCTGCCCAACAAGGAGGGAAGAAAAATTAGATGGAAAATGCTAACAGACACAATGTGCTAGAGACCCAAACTATTCCTGCAAGGCCAGGCCTGGCACTGTTGGCTCTCATCCTCCCAGTTTGCAAGCCTAGAAATTAATCCACAAGGAACTGGGAAAGATCATTAAAGACATAACTATAAATTCTTTAAAACAGTCTTAATAAACATCCTGAAGCAGCAGCCAGGCACTGTAAGTTGGGCAGCTGCTTTACTGGGATATATAGAACTGGAGGGGGGCAAGGGCAGAAGGTGGGATGTGGGGTCAGGGTAAGCAACAGCAGGTGCTGTATTTGGTATTTTAAAAGTCCACTTCTAATCATTCCACTGATGGAGCTTGTGTGCACTTGCACTAAATACGGCAGACAGATCTCATCTGTGGAACTCTGGCAAGCACCCACAGTCTGGAGGTCAGGGCTTACAGGCTGCCTGAGTGCGGGGTGGGAGCTTTGCACCACAGGTCCCGAGCCCGCTGCTTTCCCCCTGAGTCTCATAGGGGGCCATACACTCACCACTCCTTATGTCTCCCACATTCATCAGTAAACCACTGCACCAAAATGCTGGGAGAGTAACTACCCACTTGTAGACACTCCTGCTTAGGGCTGGCCAGACTTACTCAAACATTGGGTTTGTCAACCAAATGACAAACTGTTTAGTCCCAGGAAAGAAAAACTCCATTAAAACCTGTCAAATCAGGCAAGTCTGAAACTGAAACTCTGGTCACTTCTATCCCAGGTTACAAAAGCACATTTACATCCAAAACATTTTGTGGGAAATCTGATGTCTCCATGAAGTATTTAAACTCAAAATGAAAGATAAAGAGACTTCTAACTACACAACCTTGAGGAGCTTTTGAAGGGCTTTATGAGAGTTTGTAACAGAGACAGAAGAAAGCTTTATGGCTTGGAGGGATGACATTTACAGCTTTTCTGAACTCTCTGGTACAAGACGACATGTCCTCTCAGAAGTGACCAAATCAGCAGCCTAGTTTAACCCATCAACCAGAACCACCAGGTTTTTAATCTGACAAGTAGCAATGCTTTATTTGACTGATGTTACCTCTTACTTTCTCAGTTTGGCATAACACAAATTAAATAAATCTTGACTCTGTCTTGAGTTCATTGCAGCTAACGACTTTGAACTTATGGCTCTGTTAACACCAAGTGACTATCAGGCAAACATGCTACATTACCACAGGAAGCAGAAGCTACCTTGAAAGAAAGAACTGCAGCAGTTTATGCCAAGAACACTGGACATCAATGAATATTCTTGGACTGTTCTCTGCAATACCAGGTTTCTGGCCCAGACAAACATGTTTCTCATCTACAGTGTTTATCTCCTGCCAATAAAATCCAGCCAAACTGGCTCCATCTAATTCTCACTCAATATGTCCTTACAGAAACAAACACATAAAAGAGAAGTCTTTATCAAGAAATAGCCCTGCATAATCCAGAGCAACTCTTCTCCTTGATTGTTCGAGGTAATTATCTCACCATTTTAGATACTTCCCTTTTATCGTCAATTTTATAGGCACTGCTTATAGAGGAAGAACTGATGAAATAAGGACTGTAACCTAACAGATACTTAACAGATTCTCAAACACAGCCAAAATCACTTGACGTTTGCTGGAAGCTCTGGCTCTTTGAAAGGCTGTATGAAAAGTGGCCTCATTCAACAAAACAGCAACGTTGTCTTTTTTTCACTCACACAAAGATTTCATGCACAACTCTTAGAAGTTGAAAACCTTGTAGATCAGGAGAGGAACATAGCATATTTAGCTCCTTGGTGACTTATAGTTGTGACTGCAGCTGGATAGACAGCATCACATGTTCTATGCCAAGACAGACTTATTGAAAACTTAATCCCAAAAAGAAACTCAGCACAAGAAACATTACACACAAAAGTGAAATAGCGCAATCAATGCCTAAAATACATCTTCAGGACACTGGTTCAAGTTGTGTCTCAGTATTTACAAAACACTAAATGAAAGTAAATATATTGATCAACGGCATAGCCCCACAGTACGTGACCCTGGGTGCACGGGAATGATGTGAAGCTCACAGGTCGAGCCTAAGGTGAGTATTCCTCTCCCCAGCTCAGCTGTGTTTTTCTGAGGCTGAATCTCTGGATTGTGAGAAATGAACATACTGAAGCTCTGCCAATGGTGCTGAATAACACAAGTTTTATCCTTATTATACTTTGTTAAATGGACTCTCTCAACCAAGTGGTTCCCATTGTTAAAAAGAGTAACAAATAAATCCATGATGGATAAACAATGCAGTCCCACCCAAAGGTAAACAGAAATTGGAAATTAAATCAAATTATTTACTCGTGCTCTTTTAAGATCCATTTTTCCTTTAATATTAAAAAAAAAAATAATACTAGGTTTAGGTTTTACATTTTTTGTCTTGTTAAATCCTCTCAGAGCAGGTAGAGGGGGCAGCACAGAAATAATCCTACATGTGGCGACTTTGTCTTACTCCTTCAGTTACATCATGCCTGAGACTATGCCTAGAGTTTGAGGACTCAGCACCCTTTTCTGAAACCACCATCTCTGTTAGTATTTTGAACTGACATGACAACATTCTCCCTCCCAAAAGCTTGTGTAAAGTTAATACATATTTGCTTCAAATTTCTTGGTAATTTCTTGTAGATGGGTGGGTGTTTGCCTCTTCCTACACAGACACATTCAGTGTGCCCTTGGCTGTATTCTCACTAACAGGCCCCTGAGAGGCTTCAGCATCCCAAACCTTAGAAAGACTGGATCCACATTCATCTTTCATCAATCACCCTTCCTAGCAAGCAGCAGGCCAGTGCTTAACTGGACAACTCTTGACAGAAAACACAGTAGAGAGCTACCACTTACATTACCTGTGTTGTCATCACATTGTAATCAATTGAAACACTCCCCATGATTCTATAATCATGGGAGATCACTACTCACTGAGAAGTTTTCTCCGTGATAACTTTTCCACCGCTCTCCAGTGCCAGCTTTATCAGAGTTCTCACTGTGAGGTTTGCAGTGGAATTGTTAGTAAGTGGATGTAATACATTTGAGGACACGTACCATCACGGCTTCTCTTTGTGGAGAGGCAAACACAATTTGTCTGCTGGAGTAACGCTTGGAAGACTTTCTGAAAAATCAAACAGCAATTAAACTAATTTCCCCCTGCCATGCAGATGCCAGAAATTAAAACTTGCAAGAATGACAGACTGGCATGATAGCTACTAAAGACAGAAGAAAATTGCAAGATCCAAGTTTATCATTCTCTTGCCTGTATAAAAGTGATTGTAATTATTGTTTGGTTCTCAGCTATTCTGGGGCAGGCACCAAGGAAAGACACCTATCAAGACATTTGGATTCACTTAGGCACCCTGCTCAAAGGGGTAATAAACACTGGGCTAAAAATACCATTGACATTTCAATATTAATAAAGATGTGCACTCAAGTATCACTGTAGTGATCCTCCTGCAATAGCTTTGCCATGTCACTGCTGACTGCTGGGTTGTGTTTACCTTCCAGCTTCCTGAAGGTGATCTACACATTCTTGTAGTCAGAGCTTCTTGCTGGCCAAAAATTATCATCTGATCCAACTCCCAAGTACAGAAGCAACTTAGCTTGCCTGGTCCCAAAGTCTGTACTTTACATTGGTAACATGTAAGTTTTGTAAGAAATGTAAAACATACACAAGAAATTAAAGTGGCTGCTAAAAACCTCGAGATTATTAAGAGAAAGCAAATATCCAAGCCCTATTTGTGCTTAAAACAACTTCCAAAAGCATCTCTCTTGTTCAGCTTCCCCGAGCTTATAGGGAGCAGCTGGAGGACAGTACAGAAATGAATTTGAATACACATTCCTTGAGCACTACATGCAACTGTAGGTCCTATTTAAAAGAAAAAAAAAACAACCAAACAAAAACAAACAATCAAACAAAAAACCCAAACCCCCCACCCTTCTTAACAGTTTCATTTCACTGAGTCCTCTCACAATATTGGCCAGCACTCAGCAAATAGCAAATATAAAGAAATGCACGTTCAACAGACCTGTCTCCCAACCTCTGCAACCCAGGCATTAAAAAAGGGCAAATATATTTCCACAACTCCTCATGCCTGCCTGCTCTGTGGGGTCAGCACCTACAGAAGAGAGCAAGCCAGACCCCCCCAAAAGGGCACACCCAGCAGTGCATCTCGCACGAAGCGTCTCCGCTCAAGGTGACACCAAACAGCTGGAGGTTAAACACTAATGCTTCACAGCACAAACCTCCCTCCTCCCTCCCTGGCTCCCAGAACATTTGCAATAGTAATCGTTAGGAAATAACCAACGGAGAGCTTGACGCCGCCGCTGTCAGAGTCTCGTTTCTCCCCGTATAATAGCGTCCTAATCAAGAAGCCCTTGGACTTAACACAGATTGAAGAGTTTTTAGAGCAGGGCTGACAAAACTGTATTTATTCACTGCCGCCTTATTTTAATCTCTGCATTTCACATATTCTTTGCAATCATGTATCTGGGTTGGTTTCAGCTGTATCGCCCTCTCCTACAGTTGTGAGCATATTAATAAGAATAAATAAGCCTGGCTTGCTAAAGGAGCTTTAAAGAGGTGGATGTCCAATTAAATTCCCAGGCTCCTTTGAAAATCCTAGCATTTTTCACTGTCAGATGCCATTAGAATAAGAGAGGTCACAGCCAAAGAGGGATATCTCGTGTAATTCTCTGTGAAGAACACAGTCCACAAGCAGACAGCATTAGGAGATAGAGCAATGAATGATGCCCAACAGGAATTCAAAGTTTGCTTTGCCAAAGAATATACTCCACTGCTAAGTCCATTTTGGTAACAGCCAGGACATTTTTTGGAATGTTTTTGAAAACTTTTGCCTACCTACTGTTCAAAAAATCAGCACAGATTATACTTTAACTCTTGCATTAATGAGCAGACAGAGCCATTTCAGTCCCTCTTCACGTGGCACGCGCTTGAAAACCAGGACAATAAATTTAGATGGAAACAGAGACAGGAAGACAGATGTTTTGGGTTTTAACAACTCCAAGAAATGCTTCATGCAACCTGATCAACAAAACCCTATGGGCTGTTTTTATAGTGTGGATCTATCTGGAAGGTTAAGTGAGAAAATTAGCTTTAGAAATATTACACATCAATGTACTGTTACAGAGTAGTTTCCAAGGAGGATTATCCTAGGCCAAACAAACAAAATAAGCACCAGGAGAGAATCCCATTAGTAACTGAAAACCCATGGCCTTGGCGTGGGTGTCATTTGCATACATTACAATTGCACAATGTTTAAAAACGGCAAATTGGATTTTGTTTTCCCCTGGCTACCTGCCCATTTTTCTTTAAATTGATTTATTAATGTCCACTATTGCTTTGCAGTTTTATCCTTTTAGCAATAATAGATGTAATATATCACAAAAACACATTTTTAAGGGTACATCATTAGAGTGATGTAGCACTGGTAATAAACCCCTTCACACTTGGATGAACTTAAATCAGTTTCTCTTTATTGATTTTTGGTCATAACATAATTTTAAAGTTCAACTTAGTTAATAAAAAAAGGATTTGCACTGGTGTTGTGTGGAAAACACTAGTGCTGTAAGTTTTCACGTCATCTGTTGCAAAGGCTCTTACAGTTTTATATATTCCCTCAAAGGGTGGCTTGGTGTTATATAGCCTGTCTTATCTTCTCTGCTGACCCACATTTATCTGCCTGTCTTTACTGCTATACACTCAGAGCACAATAGATCTTTACTCAGCGACCATCTATCCAAACACCTGCAATCATTTTATCTTTTCCGCAGCATTTTGAGTAATGCTCATTTGAATTTTACCAGACTCATTTACTTCAAAAGCCTGTTCTGGGTTAATATTTTCCTCCACTTGGGTTTTTTAACAAAGTATATTAAAAAAACCCTCACAGAATACTTGCATGTTTGTTTTTTCATGTTTGGGGGGTTTTTTAATACACTTTTTAATCCTCCAGAAGAACAGAGTTGCACAGACAAAGTTAACAACAGCTGAACTTAGGGATTTATTGGTTGAAACTGCCTGATAAGGAAGTATATGATTTAGATGGGTATATAATCACTTCTCTTCTCTTGCCCCCCTGGAAAGGTATAATACTGATTGCAGTAGAGACTAACGATGTGGCTCCACTGCCATCACAGCATCCAAAGGACAGTGTAGACACTCCCACTCCTTTGGCCCACCAGCACATCTCCATATCATAAAGATCATGGAGAAAAGCAGGGGCTAAACACAACAAGATTACCCCAAGCTGAGGTGACACATCTCTGAAGAATATGAACTACTCCAGCTTCCCAGTTTTTACAGCCCCTGTCAAAAAATTTTAGAATTAAAAGACAGAAAAACCTACCAGTTTGAACTATTTGAGTGCTGCACAAAATACTACCCAAGTATTTTATTTAATTGGTTTTACTTTTCTCTCATTTCACAGGTCATAGAGCATATCCAGAATGATCTCCTACAGAGATAAAAAGAGGATGACTGGCCCTGAAAGAGTTTGCAAAATTGGTAAAAGCTGATAAGGTGTGTAGGTGGTTGGAAAGAAAGATAGGTGAGACTATGACCCCAGATCAGTTCTAGCAGTATTGCTGTGCTACAAACGTATTGTCCAACAGCTTACCTAATCCAGCACTCAGCCTGCACGTATCTTGACGTATGGCCTCATTGCAGAAACTTCAAAGAAGTGCACAAAAATGAGATCAGTTGGAACTGGTGGTCCATAAGGGGCCTTTGTAATTAATGAAGAGAACAGTTTGCTTCTATCCCAGATAGCAAATTAGTCAGATGTACATTCACACAACAAGAAACTTTATGGCTAATGAGTTCTGTGACTACTGGCACATAATTGACACAGTGTGTGTTCCTAAAAATCAAGGAAATGAATAGGTGAATCATACAATAAATCTTATGTGCTACTCACCAAAAAACGCTATTCTTGTAACAATAAGGACGTTCTTGCTTCAATACCCTATCACTGACTTTGACTCAAGAAGAATAATTCATTCTGCAGCAAGCACCTATTTCTGGTTTTCTTTTGCTTAGAGGGCTTTTTGTGTACAGTCTTAACAAAAACAAGCCTATGCATCCATAACACCAAACAGCTATAGAGGGGATTCAGATTTATACCATGTGTATCCACTCACATACAGGGAAACTCTGTGAAAGCAAAATATGTTGTAATGACTAAATTGCCTTGACTGGTTAAACAAGTAAACAAGAAAAAAAAGGAAACAGGTTTTAAGCTTTATCATTTTCATTCCCAGTACGTTCTTTTTTTTTTTTTTCCTATGGATTTAAGATTCATACCTCTCTAGCTCTCTCCTGGAAGATTTGCTACTTACAAGAAAAAAACCCTAATCCTCTACCTGATACATATTGTACAACAAGAATAAGCAGTTCTGATGTGGCCTTACAGAAGAAATAGACAAGGCACCAATTAGGAGGGTAACTAATTTCCTGAAAACAGAGGGGTGCATTTTGCAAACCCCAGGTTCAGCAGCACGTTGAGCCATGAGCACCAGCACAGCCCCAAACCGGCCCGTCCACCTACAAAGAACCTCACTCCTTCTCCCTCAGCTCTATTCCAAGCAAGCCACTAATGAGGAAATCCATAACCTTTTTACAACAGACGCTGTAAAATATTCTTTCTTGATATGTAATGGTGTATTGATTTTTAATTTCAAAATATGCAAACATGACATTTGCAATAGTGACTCCATACAAACAAAAGCTGTATTTTTGGATGTTTCGATCTATAACACATTTTGCAAGCATTTGCCATCAATAAGTAGGCAAAAAACCCCAACCCTCACCACAAGGGGGTTTCTTGCCAGTAAAAATAATACAACTATAGATTTCTTCCTGAATAAAAACTCTCCTAAAAAGCTGATGTAAACAGCTACATGTGATGAACTTGTCAAACCCCAAGGTTAATTTAATGTCATGGTGATAGAGGTATTTCAGATGGGGCAGTATCTTTACCTTGACTATACATTTCCAGTTCTAAGAGTTAATCCAATAGCATTGCTCAGGCTCCCACCTCCCCTACTGGGTTCATGTCCCTGTTTTTCCTTCTTTTGAAAAGGAAATGGTGGAAATACCAAAACAGATTCATCATTTACACAAACAAGATTTAGGGAAAATATGGTTTTCATCTGTAAAAATAATTCTTATGACTGCTTCATTGAAAAACTGGAAAAGTAAAAAATGCCCAGTGCACCCATTTTCTGGCATAGGTCCTTAAAACTGGAAAGGAGGGGGACCAGAAGTCACTGCTGCATTGAACAGTACCAAGTACAGAGGAGATGGTGAATGTTTAATCACTTACAAAGGCTTACCTTGGCCACTTCTTTTGCCCGCACAAGCTTGTGTACAGCAGGAGAGACAAGTCCCAAACCAATCCCCTCTCCTCTGTGAATGGCCAGTTGAATTAGAAATGGGTCACTTTTTCCATAGCTAGGCAACACTTCTATATTGCTGGGAAACCACTGAGGAAATACCAAGTAATTCAATTTATTAGATGATATCAACATTTCTTATGACCAATCATTATGAGCTCTGTCTCTGCCTGTTTTGGTGATGCAAGTATTTAAATTGCTTTTTGAGTTCCTTTAGAATTTTAAATTACTGACCCCCTTTTCTATTCCTGACGTACATACAAATTTTACCTATGGTGGCAAAACTCACTCTGAGTTATGGGCAAATGGAGAAAATAACCCTAAGGCACATCTCCATCTGGGACAAATGGGCATGGCTTTACTGACTTTAGTGGTGTGACATTGATTTACACCAGCTGAGGCTCTGGACTTACATTTCGTTTTCAATTCATTTCTAGTACACTCAAAATATATTCTTTGAATCAATGTCATGTAAAAAAATACCATCCCAAGAACTCACACACTGAGCGTCAAGGAAAAGGAAAAAATACATCTTGCATAGACTTATGTCATGCTCATAATCATTATCTTAATTTTTAAGCAATTCAAGAGGAAAAAAAAGTGCTGAATATTTCTTGGGATGCAACCTATAATCTTGCAACATATTTAGAATAGGAAATCAAAGCGGAGCTAAACTACCAATTGTGTCAGCAAAAACAGCCTTTCATGGCAAAATGACAATTTTCTGTCTTTGAAATCAGGCAAGAATGAAAAGTGGTTTGCTCTTTTATTGTGCAAACCAGCAAAAATACATTCCTCCCTGCAAGACTTTTTCCAAATTAAATATGTATTTTTTACTGTAAATCTCTTTGAGATCAGTCATTTGGTAGCAGATTAAAACAACCAGCATTTAACTAGACAAAGGCAAATAATCAAGCCATCAATATTTTGAACAGCTACAGGTTTATCCAAATACTCAGTGGGTTTATTTTTACCTTCTCCTAAATGTTCTCCCCACGTGCAGTTTTGCCTCCACTGTGTAAAACAGCACGAGTCTGTCTGCCCTCAGCCCAGCTCATCTATCAGTAAGTCACGGCCCCTCACCATAAGGCAGGTGGAAGGCCTTTTTGAACACTGCAAACTAAAAGGCATCAGCATGGCACAAGCAATTTAAAAAGAGCATTGCATTACACAACCTGGTAAATCCCTAATTCTAATCTCTGCCCCCAGCTTCCCTGGCACTAGGAACATTTTTGTGCATGCCTTTAGGCTTTCATGATAAAACAAGGAATTTAAGTTTTCTTTTTCTTTCCCAAGATAATCCAATTTATTCTGTATGAATGGAGACCTTCAACCCTCCAGGCACAGGACCCTTAACAGGAGCTGCAGGAAGACCTTTGTTAGGATAAATTCCCCTTAGCTTTCCGTACAGCTGAACAGTGAAATGATTCTCACTTTCGGCCCACAATGTTTCCTCACACATGTGTACACTGGCTGCATCACAGGGCTCTGAATCGAGTCCATACAAGCAAGACCTGGTACAAGCTTTGCATCTGGATGCCCTCTTTAGGCACCAGAGGCTTTGAAGCGTGCCCTGCATGCAAGAAGTGAACGGGACACCTGGTTATTCACCCTGTGCAGTCTGTTAAGCTCCTGTAAGACCTGAGTAACACCATTCCTACCCACGTCATTAGCCAGTGACAATGGACAGCAAACTGATAAAGCCTAGGCTATACATAGGTATAAATAAAAACAAAACTACCTTAAGTTGGTAGCTCAGCACAATAGGGCATAAAAATTGCAGCGAGCATAGACCCAAGTGTTACCCTCTGCCCAAGCAATAATAAAAAAAAGACAAGGCAAAATCAGCATTCAAATCTTGCTGGCCTGCCATGGTCCTGGCAAGGAGCTCTGAGGGGCCAATTAAAGCATGGGTGGGGGAGGCAGCAAGCGTGGCAAGTGCACTGCTGGCCAGCAAGGGATGATGAAAGGGGGCAGTGATGGATGGCCCACCCAGGCACGCCTCGGAATAAGATGCAAACCCATTAACAAGGCAGCCAGAGTGGAGGGTTTCCCCTGCATGCTTCAGACCAGGTGGATTGAAAGCAAAGGACTTAGCTCTTCCCCTTCCAAAGAGTTTTAAGGCACACCAAAGTGCCACATTTTGGGAAACTGAACTCCTGATCTTTACAGAGGATTAGTGGGTTTGCTGCTACATCTGCCCCCATGCTGGCAATGCTTCTACGTCCAGTGGGCAGTGCCTTTCTGAACTGCCTGCACATAAGCTTGGCACTTGGCTCTGCATGTGTTCCCTTAACTCAGGGACAGGTAGGTCAGGCCCTAATAAGAGCAGATGTTTCTTTGAATGGCATTTACTCCTCTCTTCTGTCACCCCTTAGTGAACCATAGTAGAGACTGAGAAGGATTACATGGGTCCCAAACACACACTGTGCCTGAACTGCTGGAAACTATAAGGAACAGCAATATCAATTTATCACTTGGGATGGGCTCTGCTTCTAGGGTTTTCCTCAGCTTCCCAGCTGGGTGGACACACAAGCTTTGTCTGTTATGGCAGCTGCAGTTCAAGATGCAAGCATCAGAAATATCAGAGTGGTAGACGACAGAGAAAAAAAGCAAACCACTTTCAGGCTGCTATGTCAATAAGTAAATTCCAAGTTTATTTTAATGACTTGCTGAAAACTCTGACACTGGGAAGAGAGAGAGTCACATCAAGGAAAAAAGTACCACTCAAATTGCAGAAGTCAGCTTTAGTATCATTCTGCCTTCATCAGAGAAAAAAAGAAAAACCTCAAATGAGTAAAACCAGACCAAGTATTGGTTTCTGTTGGGAAAAAGTCCTCGTAAAACCAGAAATGAAATATCAAAACCAACCTAATGTCTATGATATCAACACTAAAAAAACAAACACAAAACAACAAAAAACCCAAACAAAAAACCCAAACCAAACAAAAACCCCACTCAAACAAAAAACCAAACAACCCAAACAAAAAACAACCCTCAAAAGTGTGCTTGATTGATATCAAAGCAAGAAAACCCACCAAAATTTCAGTTCGCACTGAAACCTCATCTCATTCAGCCAAGGACCCTCCTACAGGTATAGACACAAACCCCCAACTCTCTCAAGCTTGCCCCTCCCAGCTGGAGAGGACACCACTGACCCTGGGCAAGCAATGCTGTCTGGGCTGCATCAGAAGGAATAATTCCATAATGATTCCATAACCTTTTTGTGCCACTCAAGCAAGCACTCCATTTTCTAGTTGTACTTGTAAAAGACTCGGAGGCTCAAGAGCAGCTCATGGTGAGTATGCAGATAATCCAAGGACATGATTGCAATTGCAAGATAAGCCAAATCAAGGGCAAGAGAGCACTCTCCTCTCCAGAAGTCTCTGGGTCAGTCAACCATGGTCCACTTTTCCCCCCGGAGTGCCCTGTTACCCACTACCCCTCAGTTAGTCCCTTCCCCAGACCCAACAAATCTCTCAGTCCTTGGTGTCTGAGTTTGCACAGGGTATTCAATTAGGTCTTTCCATACACCCACCATGTATATATGAAAAAACAAGTTATACAGCAGAAGACAACTTCTGCTGTATCAGAGTATTGCAAAAATTAAACTACTTCTGCTATGTTTGAGCCATCACACCTACAAATGTTTTGAGAGTCCCTGTTCTGCTTGCATTTTGAGAGGGAGATTTGCTTCTGATTGGATTATAATATAAATGAAAATTCATGCCTATTAATGATAAAATCCACTATTAGGAGTAGTGATGAATGTATAGTCATGGGGCATATTAGTAACAAATTTTTAAATGAAGATTATTTCTCCAAATGAAAAGGCAGAAATAATCCCCTCTAAACCTGCTTCATTTTTAATACTTGCTGCCAACAGCTAGATCTGCTTGCTCTTGTTCCTGATATTCCATAAAACCTTACAGCTTGTAATATCTCCTCTGTGTGTCACATCATTTAGCCAACAAAAAAAAAAAAAAAAAAAAACCAACCCAGCCAACCAACCAACCACAACAAAAAAAAACCCAACACAAAACAACACAAAAAAACCCCCCTGTAAAACTGAAAATTGGAAAACCACCTGTGAAAAGGGTGATCAAAGGACATCCCTGACATCTGGGAAAGGGTTGATCTTCTGGGGAAGGGAGGGCATGGGGAGAACTGGGCAAGTCCTTTGGCAGCCATCCTCTTGGCATCCACCTCCAAGCAGTGAAGGACACAGGAATCTGAGCTAGGTGATCTCTCAAAGGCCACTCTGGTGGCATTTCTGTCATTCCACAGCCCAAAACCAGGCAAAGGCTTTAAACAGTATTTCTGCAAACTACTTATCTTACTTACTGTAGGACTTAAGCTCTCTATCACAGCCAGGCAACAGAACGAATAAATTTGCCTTCTGTCAGGCAGTATCGAAGATATGAATAAAGCATTACAAGGCAATTTCAGTTACACAGATCTTTGAACTGTGCTCTGCTTTCCCATTGCTACACCCCTAACCACAGCAGCAGAAAGAAAAATCCCTATTCAGCACACTGTGATCTTCTTTTGATGTTGACTAGAGATGGAAGAGCTCATGCTCATACTCTATGGATTATTGGTCAGTATATAAAAAACTCATGAAAGATGACTCCTGTCTGAAGCCTCGGGCACAGCAGTGCAGGATAAATAGCAGTGAGATTTACAGCGATGAGCCATTGCGTCCTTTGACAATGCCCTGTCTAAGCAAAAATAAGTGAGATCCAGTGGCTCCCTGCCAGCCCACTCCAGCCAAAGGCCATGCCACACGAGTAGTGTTATTACACTGATGAAGAGTTTATAAAAGAATATGGAAAACTGTCCATCACTTATTTCAATCTCTGGCTAAAACTATTCATTCCTTCTAGCTTTTGCTCCCTTACTTCCTGGCATTTCTTTTCCTTCCCCACCTTCTTTTTCTTTGAGCCAGCATTTCCAGAAATGGTTACAAACTCAGTCCTCAGGATCGTACATATTAAGAAGGCTGAAGATTTATTTCATGGTGTGCTCAGAGGAGCTCCAAGGTGGGATCCCAAAAGATGGGAGTTACCCCAAATCAAATGCTGCTTTTGAGCATGCCAGTCTTTTTCCTCCCACTTTTTAGAGCCTCATCCTGCAATAAAACACCTACTCAATATAAAACAATCACTCACAGATGCAGCAGCCTCAGATATTTGTTATTTGGACCAGATTTCTTTAAGGCCTCGGTCCTGCACACATTCAAAGCATGTGAGCAATGCCCTTGACTTCTGGGAGCTACTCACATGTTTTAAGATGTACAAATGCCTGGGAGCTGGCAGAAGCCAGACGTGTACAGGCATAGAGCAAGCTTTTAAAAGGGGAGAAAACTGTCCTGTTAATAAATTACTTGTTAACTGATCCTCCAGTTTCAAACAGAACAACTCAAGTGAAAACAACACAGAAGAATACATGCATTTTGAGTCCAGCCCTGTGGGACCCCCAGCATCTTCCCTTCCCTTTCCAGTGACTTCCAAGAAGGCTGCACAAGGCACCCAGCCCAATGCATGAGTGGGCACTTCATGCCAAATAGAATCATCCTTTAATTTTCTCAATTACCTCAGTAACCAAGAGCACGTGTCTAGAGCCCTGCCATATTTCTGACAGTAAGTAATGCTTTTTCTGCAGTAAATTCAGTTAGTTATTCTTCACAAAGGAATTGTTTTTAAGGACATCCCGCTAAATCTCTACATTTTATTTGTGAGTGGAAAAGAACTTCTGACCTGGAACTGCACTCAGCAAAATATCTGTAGGCATAAAAGAGAAAATATTTTTCTAACATGAAGACATTTTTTTCAGTGAATAGTTGCATTGCATTTTTCATGTGCCATTGTTAACACTTTTCATTTAACCATATCAGCATCCAAAAATCATGTAGTGGACTTCCTCAGAATCATTTATGCTATACACACATGCACATAAGCTATAGATATATACATAAAAAAAAAAAAAGCCAAGTTTTCCTTGGCTTGTTTTATACATTTAATGTTTACATTCTCTTCCAATTTTCTGTTTATCAAAGCTGAAATTCACATAAATCACACAGTTCCTGGAATTTGGGGCTTAGGAATGCAAAACATCACAGCATTGATTTTGAGAGGAAATAAAACTCTCCCTGGAGTCAGGGGAATCTGCAGATACTCAGAATCTGAACATTAGACCTGATGATAAAACTGCAGCACACACAATAATTCTGTACAATTAAAAAGAGCTCACATGTAGTATCTTGGAAATAAATTTTAAATAAAAAAGCAGCCATTCTGCTTCATGGTCGCTTAAAGTTACAGAAACTTTTATAGTCACAGAATCCAAGCCTTTCCTCACACAGCTTTTCTGACTGTAAAATGATCATGTCATCTCTGCTTCTGCAATGACAGGATCAAAACCCACCAACTTTTTGTAGGAGCCAGATTCCTGAGCATGCAACACAGCAACCCAGCCATCTCTGGCAGTCAATATTTCTCCCAATCTCTTGACTACTTCATCACTGTCCTGCCTAAAACCCTACATTTCCAGTGACAGTTTCACTCATGAATAACAGCTCAGGGCAAATTCCCTTCCATGGGAAATAGTCAACCCTGGTTTTAATGGCAGTTTTGACAAGCTGAAAGGTTTTCCTGAGAGAAGGGAGTGGTGGGGAAAATGGCCTCACCAGCACCCATTATCTAAAAATAAAAGCATACACCAGTCACTGGGGGAAATGATAATAAAATGCTATTGAGATTAAAGCCATGAACTCTTTGAGACACTGATTTCCTGCCAGAAACCCGTGCAAGAGCACAGTGCAGCATTATTCAGTCCCTTGCTGATCTTCTGAGCACAGAGGGCAGCACCCGAGCACCCAGCTAGCACAGCAGAGCCCTCCAGTACCTTCCAATTTTCATCATTTCAGAGCAAACAGCCCTTTGTGTTCAACCTCTGCAAAGAGCAAGGACTCGCCTCCCAAATTCTCAGCTAATGTCTGCTTCTTATCTGATCAGATGGATTTAACAGGCAAGACCCCACACTGCCTATTATTAGTATCATCATTCTCCCATGTCCTGTTTCTCAAGGGAGTAAGTTTAATGCAAAGCCTTTCTTACAGTTTCTATATCTTATCCCTTACCCCTCCCTGCAGCACTGAGATCTATTTTGATGAAAGAGGGAAAATATATCTATGTCTTTCAATAAAGCCCTACAATTTTCTTCCAAAGCAACACTGAAATTTTTGCTTACTTCTAGTCATTTACTTCTTATTTGGATAAAAATCAGAAAAAAGATCTATTTGTATCTGAAATTAAGTTTTTGAAGAAAAGTAAACTAAAAGAAACAAAACCAGCTCTGCCATGTGGCATGTAATAAGCAGGATTAATCCTTCACGCTGGCACAGCAGCATTCATGCAGTCTGGCACAAACACTGCCAAGGGAGGACCCACATGTCACCCACCACACAGCAAAGGGACAAGACATCTAAAGGGGCACTAATGGGGCAGCAGCACCAGGTGTAGCTGAAAAATAACTTAAGGAAATGTGGTCCTTTAGCAGAAAACCTTCAAGTTTCCTGTGTCAGAAAGGATGGGGTTTTCTGGACTTGTTTTTTTGTTGTCCATCTCCTTGTTCTTTTGTTGGCACCTCCTTGGCAGGGTGGTAAAGATGGTGAAGTGACTGCCAAACTCTTTGTCCCCATCACCTGAAGGGCCTAGAACTTTGTTCCACTCATTCCTTCAAGTAAGTAAAATGCCACTTAAGGATAATAACATCTTGCTGAAGTGCAGAGTTTCAGTGCCCAATTGCCAAGTATAAGAATCTAATTTTCAGCCTTAAATAGCCAAACTCCATTTGTAAAAAGCATTGCCAACAGTAACCAGAAGCTTTCGTTTCTTAGAACAGGCATTCTTGGCAATTATTTGTGGTAATTGTGTCTCAAGCTGGTACAATTTCATAAACAAAGCAATCTCATGCAGATCTAGGAAAAACAATTTTTAACATGCATGCAGAGTGAAGAATCAGAAACAACCTCCGAGGGGCAAACTAAGCAAAGATAATAGAAAGATGGTGTAATGGTCAAATTCTCATGTTTAAACTGAACACCTTTTTTGGGAGTTATACAAAAGGCTCCAGTAACAAACCCTAAGACCATGAGAGTTGTGTTTGCTGGGCAGGGTCAGGGCTTCTGCAAAGGCACAGTTGCATAAACTTACCAAAAAGAACTAAAGAGTGCAGAAGACCTTGCCTATCAGTGGTATACTTGGCCTACCCTTACATTTGAAGGGTGAAACCACAATTAGAGCATAAGGACCATAAGGCAGCAGCCGACAACTCTCCCTCATTTCTCCTGCAGCCCTCACTCTCATCCTGTTTTAGTTTAACTGCTAGAGATAAGGGAGAGCATCCAGCAAGTTTCCTGTGTCATCTTCTGAGGACTGGAAGAGCTGGGGCATCTCACCCTGTGGTCCCAGGCCACTGGCAAGGCAGGATGTTGCTTTGACTACTTGGGAACAGGGCTAGCACCCAGGGGACTCTGGGATCTGCCTTGGCACCATGGTGATGGGACCTGGCGTGACCAAAAGACCATCCAGGGCAGCTGCTGTGCAGAGAGGAACACAGACTGCCTCCCCTGAACTCAGACGAATACAACCCTGTATGGACCAGTGCTATACAATCCAATGAGCTTTCCTGCTCTGCTTCAACACCTATTTTCCATTTAACTACTTCATAAAAATGAAGGAGCTGGCACTGCACACAAAGTCCTTTAGCTGCTTACCAAGTCCCCAAAGGACCAGGTATTCTTTTCCATGCATCTTTAAAGTAATGTTAATTACATTATACACACAAGCAAATATACATAGGGGACAATAGTATAGCTTTTAATTAAGTATTACTATTGCTTCCACTGTCTCTTACCCTCTTTCTCATCAGTAGATAAGGAAGCAAGGTACTCTCACAGCTTGCCAAGCCTGCCCCACTGCTGTGCTGCAGCAGATGAGCCTCTGGGTCTGAGCCCCTCCAGGAGCCTGTCCCTACCTGAGCCTGGCACCGACCTTTACATTGCTATTTTAAAAAGGTTATTCTCTCAGACAAAAAACCCCAGAGCATGATACCTTAAAAATGTTTTCTGGAAAGGGTTGACTATAACTGGGACAGGATTTCATCCAGAGCCCCTCATCTATCAACACTCATGGACCCACACACTTTAACAAAACACACACCAAGTTCACAGTTGACATCCCCTCTGCTCTTCACTGAGCTCAGCGGATGGTGCCTTTAAAGCATAAGCACATTTACTTATCTGGCTTTAAGTTGTAAGCACAACCTAAAAGGATGTTGAACACAATTAGTAACCAAATACTTTAAATCCCTCAGTGAACATAGGCAGTCATATATAAATTATACAAGATCATGGAAATTAATTTCTACATGAACAAAGGCAAATGAATTTTTCAGGGATTACTCTTGTAATTCCTTTATCAAACTGAAGAGTATCTCCTTATCCAACACTGTTGCTTTATATTTAGTAAATTAAGTGCCTGCAACAGATGATAAGGATGAGTTAGAAAACCAAAATGAGGTAAATTTTACTAAAAAAGAAGTCAGAATACTTTTCTAGTGTCACCATAATTTCTAAACTTTCACAGTAAAGCTTAGTCCAGCTCCATAGGGAGCAGAGATAACACAGGAGTCCTGCTGCAGAGCAGTGCTCTGAATGGCAGAGCAGGGCTGTGTCCTGGTCACTGGGTACCAGCAGCAGCAAGTCCTTTTATAGGCACGTGCCTACATGCAGAAAGACTCCTCTGTGGTGTGGAATTTACAGCTGACATACAGGAGAACAAAGGCAAGAGAAAGCACTGTACAACCACTGCTCCAGAGTCCCTGGGCAGGGAGCCACTGGGGCTCCTCAATCCGCTCAGAGCACGTGGGAGCAACCAGGAGGTTCTGTGAGGGTACAGTGACAACAGGGCTTGGAGGGCTTAGGTGACACTCAGGTGCAAAGATATCAACACATAGGGGCATTTTAAATACCCTCAAACATCTTGCCTGGCCTCCTCCACCACTGAAGCTCTCCTATGAGTCCAGTGTCACACATACTAACACTTGGCAAGTGCCTGGGCCACCCTGAAATATCTAATAGGCATTAGAAGCATGTTTCAGCCTTTTCAGTCTCTCCACCCTCAAAACCAAGACTTGCCCAGGGATGCTCCAAATCTCTGCAGCTACCTAGAGCAGCTGTAGGGAGCAGGGAAAGGGCTTGTTTTAACAGTGCACTCCTTCCACGGGGCCAAGCCACTCCTTAACTGTATTTCAACGTCTCCCCTCCACATGCTGTAGTAACACACAGCAGTACAAGAACAGTCCTTGATGATTTAGCTCGTCCACAGAGAAGCTTGAGAAATCATTCTCCATGCTATTTATTTGAAACAGTTTTAGTCTGAAGTACAGACACATCAGGATGGCGAGTTCAAGTTAACAATCCTATTTAAAAAAAAAAAAATATCTACAACAACAAAGAACCAAACAAAATAATCACAATCATGCTTGAGCTGAGCAGAATAAGCATTCATCTTCCAGGTAAAATACTGTTTACCCTTCTTATTCAATGAGTGTTTATGCAACCAATTCTGTACAAGTTATTACAGACAGCTCTACAGACCAAGGTAACAGGTACTGATGATAACAGGCACCAAAGAGTGTGTCGTGCTCAACAAGTCCAACTCCATATCTCACTCAGGCCCAAGGGAATCAAGTGATTTCAAAACAAACAAACAAACTTCCCCTAAGCCATCCTATCTCGCAGGACAGTCTGTGCATGGGTGGAGGAGTGCATGTGCAATGGTTAATTTAACTTAGGGTCAGCATGCTCAAACCGAGCATGTTTCTGCTCAGCAGAGAGGTTGTTCAGACTGGTATTGTCACAGCACACTGTTCCTCAACTGGGTGGAGTATCTGGAAAACATGCAGAGTGCATTATTGTTCAATGTTCAGTGGAAGTAGTAAAATTAATATCAGTAGAAATCAATTTACATTTTTTATATTTCAAAAGATAGCTCATTTGTCTTCCTACTAATAAAATGGAATCAAGCTTGCACTTAAATGGGTTAGTGTTTCTCCCTAGCTCCACATGACAAAGCCTAAGGTAGTGCGTGGAGCAAACTCTGTCGGATGTAATTGACAGCAAGAAGGAAGGCAACACGCGAGGAGCTGCAACGCAAGCTGGTGCTCCAACTTTTCTCCTCGCTTGCAATATACATGTGTAGTTTGGGGGCAGCAGAGCCTGTTACTGCAAGACAAATTCAGAGCTAAAAGGATATGGCAGCCCTCTACACTGTAGTCTGATTGCATTAGACTGAGCACAACACAAGAAATAAATATTTAGACAGGGTAGATGGCACCCTGAACACATCCAAGCGTCAGTTTTGATCTCCAACAAGTGAAAAGCACCCTCCTCTTCCTGTGCTCACGTGAAGCTCACCACCTCTCACTGTCTCATCCAGATGGTGTGCGGGCAGAGCTCTTCTGCTTCATTCCTAGACAGCTAAAAACCACAGCCAATCTGCCATGTTATTTCTGCCTCCCTCTGTACTGGCTCATCTATCACTGCCCGTGCATCTACTGCTGCACACGCTCCTCTGTTGCTGCTGTTTAGGATTAGAAAGAAAGGACAAAAAAATCTCCAAGCCCTGCATTACAATCGAGCTTCAGCTGCACAGTAGGTAATTAAGAAATTTGGGAGCTTGCAACTTCCCAGGAGGTAGTGGACTTAATTAAAATTAAAGCAGTTCATTTGAAGAGGGTGGTGTGACCCTCTTTCTGCCAGACTTCAGGCCCATGGAAACCCCTCACTGGTAGCTATGTAAGCTCTGAGTATTAGGATAAATGTTTTCATATGCAAATCGAGCAGCATTCCTGAGTGCCCTGCCTACAGAGCCGCTTTATTGCTTCTCCCACACAGTTATGCCCAGCAAACAAAAGGCAACCTGTGTTTATAAGGCACTGGCCTGACATTCAAGAAATCTGTGCTCAAAATACTCTGCTGTGCCAAATGTCAGCAATGTGATGTGGGCAGGTCAAGCACTGCTCCGACTCACAGTTCCCCCATCAGGAAAAATGGAAACAATTCATACTTCTCTCCCACTTAACCTATATAAAACCATGAAGTTCTCAGAACAGGAATGGACTCCAATTACAGAGAAGCACAGCATCCAAAGAGGCAGATGCCCTTTCCACATTCTCAGTGCCATTGCAGAGAAGATAAACACTGGGCCAGGTGCTACATCCTCTTCCTCCTGCTTCTCAGGCTGCCATCAAACCAATTCACACTGGGTATGTCTGGTCACTGCAACACTCAGTCCCAGCCCCGTCTGGGCTCGGCAGCCACCAGCAGTTTTAGGGGGCATTGGACAGCAGCACGGGAGCTTTGCTGAGTGGGATGCAGGGAACAGCAGTTCCCTCTGCGCTGGAGAATTTGACCCAATTATAGCTGCCGACAGCAGAATGTGAGAAGAAAAAGTTAATCTGCAATTTGTGACAGCAGAGGTTCTGCTGGATTCAAACTAATTGCCCACCATTAGCTGTAATTGGTGTGTATCTTCCAATGCAGGCAAAGTCTGTATTTGTTCTAGGAGGAGAAGCAACCATAGCTTCAAGGGGTGAAGCAAAAACAAGTACATCCCTTATAGTAATACCAGTCAGGGCAAGCACAATGTCCTCAAGGATGCTGCATCATTGCCAGCCACGTTCCTCCTCCATTCAACCTGTGGAGAGCTTCCTCATCCACAGCAGAAGATGAAGAGGCAAGTTATACCACCTAAAACTGTCAACAGTGATAAGGAGCCAAACAGGTAAAGAGCTAAACATATGCTAAATATAAGCAATACAGGTGAAGCCCAGAACAGTTATGGCAGTGGATTGCCTAGGAAAGCATCAGAAAAGTATGGTCAAGTGACCAAATGATGCTTTGTACTACAGGGTGTATAAGAAGATGCAATCAAAAAAATCAAAGCTGCAAAGGACAGTAACAAGGCACATGGGCAAGGATTTTCATGAGGCATCCTGCCTGCTTGAACACGACAGCCTGAAATGGAAGCTGACAGTACAAAAGGAGGAAAAATTATCATAGTGATACAACCTGTAGTTGTGGCTGCCCAGATCCTGTTCTGACACCTGAAAAACCACTGGCCCACAACAGTGAACCAAGACAACTTAATTGCTGTTTCAAGATAATTACTGTTGCTTGGCTGTTCTTCCTTCAATAAACATTAGTCCATCTGAGCTGTTCAAGTTTCCATTTGCAGTCTCCCAGCCTCTCTAGCACCTCCCCATCACAGGTTCACTAGAACAGGGTTTTCTCAAAAAACATAACAAAACAACAGCATCAGATGGAAAGAGTGGGATGAAACACCCAATAACCATTATAGTTTCTTCTATGTGGCTTTTGAATGTCACTCAGCTTTCCTGGAAACTGTTTAAGCGTTCTTGCAGCTCACCTACTACTATGCAAGAGGCCGAGGATCTAAGGTGGAAAGCAGAAAATACTTGGAAAAGAGGACAGTAAAGCTTAAGTGAAACAAGAAACAAACCAAACAAACAAACAAAAAATCCCACAAACATCAATAAGATTTGTAAATGTGAAAGAAAAACTGCACACAGAAGCAGAGTCTTCTCCCAAATTAACAAAGTCACTTCTTGCATCTTACAGAATCGACTGCAATAATCCACCAGTGCATATCCCTTCCCAGTAACAGCAGCATGACATGCACAGCATTTGCCTTTATTTTGTGTAATCCAAGACATTCTGTCCTACCTGGTCCAAATATGCTTTTGTAAGCATTTGGAGACAGACAGCAAGGCTAGATGGATTCTTTGGATTGACCCACTATCATGTTCTTACTCCACACAACTAAAGCACGATGAATTGGCAGCACCAGTGAACATCTGAGTGATAAGGAGTCATCAGACAGTCATTACTTCTGAGGGATGCACCTGTGTGCCATATTGTAAACTAAATTCTCATTAGGAAAATAGGAAAGCTTCCTTCTCTTTGTCAACAAAGGACAACTAATTGCTCGACTTACCAGGAATCAAGACAGATTCTATATATCCACTTCAAGTACCTTAAATACACAAGAACACAACAGAGGTTGTGCATAAACCTGTAACACAATAGTGAAGGAAAGAAAAATGGTTAATTTATTCTAATAAAATCATTCAGACTAAGCAGGCAGCTGCCAATTGCTCTGTTTAAAAAGCCCCTATTAAAAGATGCAGTTTTTCATGTGAAGTATTTTGATTGTGACTATGCTCACTGGCACCTGAATTACTGCAAAGATGAAACGATTGATTTTGCCAGTGTCTGCATGCAAGAAAAAAGCCTTAGGCATTCTTTTTTTCCGTCTATTCCTACTCAACTAAGCACTACAGAAGTGTTTCAGAGCACTGGAGTCCTCTTCAGTCTTAATTAAACCTTTTATTCAGTCAAGTTCCCAAGATTTTTGGTGAGAACAGTTCTCCTGCATTGTGTTCTGCTTTCGGAGGGTTGCACAAGACACCATCTGAGAAAATCTCCCAGTGGCCTTGCAAGTCACAGCAAGTGATGAGATGTCACTTCACAGCAGCAACAGTTCAATCCCACATTTTCATATGTTTTACCTCAAGTAGGGTGTTTTCATGCTATTGTTTTCCCTTACTGACTGAGGTTGGAACAAGCTCAAATCACAAAGCAAGTTGTCTGACAAGGCCATGTTTTCCATTTCAGTCTCAAAGCAGTTCATACAAAGCAAATTTGAGAAAATTACAATGAGAAATCTGAAGCTCATCCCCCCAGGTACATCACAGATGCAGGAAACGTTCAAGGATGAATTTCTGACAAAACAGCCCAGTTTTGCCTTGTGTTTGGGTATAGATTTTGATAGTTTCCTGCAGAACTGCTGTGAGGCTGCTGGAGCAGGAGATTTCGAAGCTACCAAGCCAGAGGGGAGCCTGGATGAGTACCTCAGCAAAAGGCAAGGATTTATTTCTTGCCTAAGGCCCCCTTTAGCACTCCAGCTGCCTTGTTCGTCCATCTATTTGCCTCCTCTGAGGCACTGGAGGCAGTGTGTCCCCCCATAGGGCTACAAGCATATTAAAGAGCAAGAGACAAATTACTAACTAGCATTAACCTTCTTACCTGATTACAATTAGGAGAGATAAAAAGATTTGCTTTAAGCACAGTTATGGCCAAGATCTGGTGCCTCAGACCTGGTCTTGATGATCAAAATCCCTAAAATCTAAGGACAGACTAGTGAGACAGAAATGCAGAACCTGGCCAGGGGCTCATTTACAAGGATGCTTACTTCAAATCACCAGTGGCCCCAATTAGCCCACAGGCTGAGGAAATGCCTTCAGAGAGCACATTCTTTTATTGCTGTCTCCAAAGGAGCACGATTAAAAGGGTTCACGGTATCTTTGCCACAGTGGGAGCATCAAGTCAAATGTGAAATAAGCAGGGAAGGCAAGAGGATCACTTATTTCCCCCGAGAGAAAATGATGGATGCTGACAGGCTGATAAAGCCACGAAAACCTGATCATCCTCACCACACGGCAGGGTCAAACAAATCCGATGCAAATCTCTTCCGTGATTCCCACAGCTGTATGACAGGCAAAGCAACATCAGGTGTGGATTAAATTGAGAAATTAACTCTCCAACACTGTAGGAACTGAATGTTGCAATATTCTGGAAATCTTTGAAAGACATTTCTCCACCTAGGTCTTTAAATCCAAAAATCCCTCTCCAAAAAGTGAGCTCTAAAACAACACACGAGAATTCGCAGAGTGGATAAAATCAGCACACACGAGGTCACCATGAAACATCAAATAAAGATGTGGTTCTGCAGAGGGAGATGTTTCATTGACTGGACTGAGCTTTCCCATGGCGCTGCTTTCATGATGATAACACAGGTGCATGTTAGCAGAGGTCTGTACAGCCCGCTCAGAGACAGAGCCCGTCCTCCTTGGAAACACCTCTACAGAAACATTCTGCTCTGGTGCAGATTTTGACATTTACAGAGAGGCTTAGAGGGAGGTTTGCCCACCTCTACCAACCACACTCAGCGTTTGTTTGCCCTGGTAAGACACTTGGGTTTGGTCTCTTACTTGCACCCTTACCCACCACAGCCCATGGACACCTGAGGCTAAAGTGTCTATGCCAAAACCCAGGGAAGCAGCCTGCCTGGCCTGTGCTGGGAAAGGGCATTGCTACACCATCTCCCGACCTGGAAGGTGCCAACAAAGACAGCACATTTCACAGCTTGGTTTTGCCACTCAGCAAGCAAGTATGCAAATGCTACAGACTGTCTCTGACCATCATTAGCCATTTGCAGGACTCAGATGTGCAATGAAGAAGAAACCCATTGATGAGCTTGCAGATTCCGGCTCTGGAAGAAGCAGTAAGTATTTATTTAATTTCTAGCACTGATCCCTGAAGCAAGCACACTCTGTTAGAAAAAAAATACCTTGCAATGGAAATCATAGCTCTGTTGAAATCTGTGCTATGAATGTGACACACTCAATTTTCAAGGAGCCATAATGGTTGTGAAGGCTGAAAGCCAGGGCCTGCAGCTCAGCTGGAAGGGCTGAAGTACTTGGATGAGAAAGCCCATATGCATCTGAGGTTTCCTTGGACTACTGTAATTTTTCATAGTCAGACTGTTGAGCAAACTGGACACTGTTGCCTTCTGCACAAGCTGCCAGGGCAGGCTGTGTACTTGGCCAGCTCCTCAGCACAACCAAAATGGCACTGGCTGGGCAAGAATCAACAAAACACAATTTAAAATGGATTCTGCTCTTTGCTGTCCTGAGCACCCCAGCAGCCATGCCCACCCCATCCCCAAGTGCACCAGTGTGGTGTGCTGCAGCTTCTTCCTCGCAGGTGGCCTTACTATAACGTATGAACAGGGTCATCCTCCTTTCGGGCAGATGCAAAGCTGCAGGAGATGACCTGGTGACAAGAAAAAGCTTCCCCTTTGCTCTTTTTAAGCAAGTCCCATCGAATCCTTCCCACTTTACCTCACCTCCCTAAAAATCCAGACAGCCTATTAATCCACACACCCAGGGCTCTGTGGCACCATAGCACACACCTAATAAAAAAAAAAACAAACACCCAACAACAAACAGACCAAAACACAAAAAAAAACCAACAACAAAACACATGAAAAAAAATAAAATTCAATTAACTTTTTATGACTTCTTGAAAACCATCTGTGTAATTTTGCAGCGTTTCCTTTTAATCCCACTGACAGAATTATGTTCATCTGCCTGAAACACCGCACTTGTTGTGACTATCACAAGACCTCATTTGGTGGACGTCACGGCCCATTACCTATTTTTAATAGCAGACCAACATCTCTCCAGTTTGTGTGAGCTGCAGCAGGCAGTGCTCTGCAACTGCAGCGGCCCCCTGGCTGTCCCACAGCCCCTGCTCACCAGCACAAAGCAGCAGGGCAAGGAAGGTTTGCTCCTATACCTGAGTACAGGTGTTTAGAAACCACATACCTGTCTCCCCATTGCAGGTGTTTATGCCCATGGCAAGGGCATTTTCAGCATTTTACACCTACTTCTGACAAATGCTGAGGGGTGCTCTGGGGCCACAGCAGCCTGGCACACATCTGAATACATTCTGAGCCCACTGAGCTTGCCCATCCCACGGGACAGGCCAGGACCCCAGGAGAGGGCTGCAAGCAAGGAGCTTGCAAGCTCATGGCCACGAGCCGGGCAGCCCCCCCAGCCCCTTCCCACATGTGCCAGCACAGGCTCTCGTCCCCCAGGGGTTGCTCTGGGGCAGGCATACCCTTCTCCTGCTCTGCCTTTCCCTTCTGTTTACAGAGCACTCGAGTGCTCCAAGGCTATATTTGCACAGCCCTTGGCACTGCGTGTCTCTGTAGTGCAAGTAATCTCGTCATAAAAGTTGGAGAATTGGACTGCCTCTGCTGCCTTCAGCATTCCTACTAAAAGGGCTTCACCCTCTGATTTAGCAGAGCTATCTTTAACAGGCTGCTTTTAATTTTATGGTCTTCTGGTGGGCTTTTAATCTTTAGAAGAGACTAAGAGCAAGACAAGAGTTGAAATAGTATTAAGGGGGCAGTTGCACAGAGCTGGTCCATCTGCTACTCCAGGAGGCATTTTGAGCATCAATAAATAACATGGATGGCAAAAGCACCACTACTAAAAATTCAACCATCAGCTGGCAGAAAGAGTTAGACTGATGCAGGCTTCAGCAGGTTATGTCTGTCCCCAGGCTCTCCAGCAGCTCTCCAGGGTGTGCCTGACACCCTTCCCTCGGCCTCATGATATCTCTCTATCTGCCTGTCAGAGTAAATATCAGAATGATTTTTTCAGGTGTCTTGTCTCCCTTGCTCGCATAATCATGCAAGGGGCTTACTCACCAACAATTAGGTAGTAGTTGTTGCAGTGTGTTCATCTTTGAAATGGTGATTTCTTGGCAAAGTGAGGGGTTGGGGTTATTTTCTTTCCACAAATCCAAATGCTGTCAGAATGGTATGTGATAAAAATAAGTGATAAAAAATTCATAACAACCCCTCCAGGCTAGAAGAGCGGCTGCTTATTGTATTTACTAAGCCACTGTCTGGGAGCCTGAAGCCTGATTTCACACCAATCCACTGATTAAACATCTAGATCAACATCGTACGGATTAGGGTGAAATGCAAACAGCAACACTGGATCTGCTGCAGAGATCACTGCAGGAAGGAAACAAAAGCCCCATGTCTGCTTTTTTCTGAAAAATCACCCTTTCAGCAGTACCAATAAGCCCCTGGCTTCTCCTTGCTCTGTTCTCCCTCACCTGCTCCACTCCGCCAGGTTTTGCTGAAGGATCAACAAGCCGAACCAAAGCCTGCATTTGACAGCATCACAGCCAGTTGATGACACTGCTGTGTGGCACATTACACTGACTCTTCATGAATCCACAATCTCTTATTTCATGGTGCTCTCCCAGGAGAAACCACGCCATGCTACTGACTGTTGTTTAAGCAGTTTCTCTTGCTAAAGAGGAAGGACTGCTCACTGAAAGATGAGCTCTGTGTGGTCTCCCCTGTGTATGTTTTCTCCATCTTAATGAGCTTACACAGGAAAGGTTAAAGCTAATATCAGAGATACCAATTGCTCAAAATCATGATCTGATAGGGAGAGATTATCACCCTGAAATGGCTCATTTAAAAGCAGGCAGCTAATAGCTGTGCTTTTAAACCCTGAAAAATCTTTCAGAATATGTAGTGTCTCTACTCTTGCAATGTGCTATTTTGGTTTTGTTTTGGTTTAGTTTAAAAAAAGAAAAAAAAAAAAACACAACAGCCTCAGTTTGAAACTACTCTGAGGTACAAAGGGTGTCAGTGTCTGACTTACATTCATGGTTCTGTGCTTTAAAAGCATAATTATGGGGGCTTTTTCCTCCTCCATACTGCTGCCTGGGAGACTACAAAAAGTGTAAGAAAAACTAGCTTGGCCAAAATGCTTACACAGAGAAGGATCTCCAGTACACTGATGTCCTAGTTGGCACTGAGAGAAGATTCTGCAAACCACAACCAGCACAATGGCAGAAAGGGAGTCCAAGTGATAAAAACTGACAGGGGTCAATAAAATTAAATTATAGAGCAAGAGCATATTTTCTCATAAAGAGGCCCAATTTTGTTTGGTAACCTAGTATGTTCAGGGTGATGAAACATACCCAAAGAGATCTCTGAATTGCCCACATCTCTAGTATTTCTAGTAGCTGCAACACCAGCCAGTTCACAGAGCAATTTTTGTGCAGGATCCACCCACCTTCACAAGGTTCATAAGGCCCCATTCCCACAGCAACTCAGTCCTCAAAGCACTGCTGTACCATCCCTCTCCAGCATGGTACAGGACTGCTAGTTCTTCTTTGGAGAACAAAGGCGCAGAAAGGCTTTCCAGCTTGCCCAAAATACTAGACTGCCCCTCCAGTGTGCCAGCTGAAACCAGCTGAATGCTGTTAACAGGTGCCAGGGCCAGTCCTCAGCCACTCACAACTTACAGAGTCCTCTGGATCCCCTGCAAACTGGAGTATTTAAATATGCTGAGAACTGGACACATTTGGTGCCCAAGATGCAAAATGAGGCCACCCTTGCCTAACTTCCTAGCCATGCACATCTTTGTTCATGCAAGAGAAGAAAGGGAACTATTATTTCCATTGCAGGAATAGCTGGACACTCAATGCCAGATCGTGGTTCTTCTGTGTCAGGTGCACTCCATTCAAACACACATACATAAGTAAAGTCCTTCCTTAAAGAGCTTTAAATCTAACTATGGGACTAACGGGTTCTAAGCAAGACCTTGATATTGTAATAGGTTATGTATATGATTCGTGCCAGCAGGGAAACAAATGGTTTTATTGCACCCTCATAAAACAATAAAATCAACTGTTGTAAGGTCATCAGTTTCCCTGAACCTTTA
>JAWWEE010000002.1:2546903-2577029 GCA_035221455.1 Xenops minutus
ACTTAATGGTTCAAAAGCAGGAAGTTTTCCTCGGAGCTGGCCCTCATTGGCTCTGCTCTATAGGATGGAGGGAAACTACAGAGCCTTCCAACAGAAGCCAATCTTCCTCTTATAAAAAAACCCCTAATCAGAGAAACCCATGACATCACCTTATACACCTCCACACCCACTATGGCCAAACCTTAAGCATTTAATCACAGGATGGTTTGAGTTGGAAGAGGTCTTAAAGACACCCTACTCCCAAACCCCTGCCATAGGCAGGGACACCTTCCACTAGATCAGATGGCTCACAGTTCCATGCAACCTGGTCTTGAATGTTGCCAGGGATGGGAAGGCCACAGCCTCTCTGAGCAAACTGTTCCAGTGCCTCACCACCTTCACAGGGGAGAATTTCTTCCCAATAGCTATGCTAAAGCTGCCTCCTCCAGCTTAAGGCCATTCCCTATTGTGCAATCACTACATGCCCTCACGAAAAGACCCTCTCTCTCATGACAAGTCTTCTGTTGAGCTTTACTTTTGATGCATATATGGCTCACAAAGCACAAGTCAGGGACTTTGCCAAATTGGCAGCAACTGGACTCACTGGCTTGGTGGAATAGGGCCCACCACGTAACCCACTAAAACATGAGAGGAAGGAAATTGCAAGGACATGAGTCTCTGAAAATTTACCTATTTCAGCATGTTCCAGACAACATTTTACTTGTACCATCATTTTACCCTGTCCAGGTTTGCATCATTTTTAACACATATTGGGTCACTGCCTTTGTGCCCTGGAAAATGCAAGGAATTCTATTCCTCAGCAGAGACTGTTTGCCTCTATGGAACCCAATTTCTGAAAGAGACAACCCATAAACATGGCCCACCAGGCATACACAGAGTGTAAATGATCATTAGAAGGATTTTTTTTTTTAATACATAAATGTCTGTCTGTTTTATGTCTTATTAATGATGTATTTGTTTCCCTACTGAAAAAAGACATTTTTCTGAAGTCAAACCAGAAGATAGCATATCCAGCCATGATCTTTCCTTCTCCTGCACATATGTTCTGATGCCCTCTATGTTAATAGTATCAAATCCATTTATAGGATTCATTTTCTTCTTCAACAAGAAGGCTTTTCGTTAACCCAGGGAAGTGATCCACAGCTGCTCAGTTTTCTCAGATGTACATGACCTCACTGCATGCACAGAAGTTCCCTTTGTCCTCTGCCAGCCTTCAGAGAAAAGCAGGTGGACACAAATCTCTCCAGCATACAGAGTCTAACCAAGCACTTCTCCTAAAGTTACATCTCTCAGAGGCTTTGTGGGTCATTGACTGCATGTCACACACAAGATTTGGCTCCTGCTCACGCTTTTCGTGCTTGCACCTCAGTTCAGGGATGTGAGAAGACAATGGAGGAGATGAGAAGAGGCTTGTTAGACCATCTGAAACATCTGGATCCTGGATAACTTGCTCCAAAAATGCCTTGCATTTGCATGAGTAATTTCCACAAAATCAAAAGCAACCTTCCTAGCTCTGAATAGCCAGTTCAAACCGGACTGATGGCCCTTGAGTCCTCTGGGCAAGTCCCTGGAATGGCAGACCATCAGGATACACAACCTGCCTCATATTTTTCCAGCTCACACAAAAACCAGCCAGGATTCCTCTTGCCAGTGCTCCTAATGGGAAACCATTCCAGCACTTCACTCTCCAGCCAGTTAAGAGCCTTCCCCTATTTTCCAACTAAAATGAATCATGAATTCTTGAAAGCAGATATGTCTCTCACAGGTATTTCTTATATATCTCTTGCTTTGTGATCACAAGGGAAATCAGATTTGTATTATCAAAGACAAACTGCTCACACAAAATACATAAGTGATGCTTCTAGTGGAGAGCAAAATTCTCATCCAAGTCACAGGAATGCTTGAGGCAGCTCTAAAAAAACCCCAAAAATAAAAACCAAAAAAAACACCACAAAAACAAAATGCCAAAAAATCACAAAAACAAACAAAAACCCCCACACTCCTAAAATAATTAAATAAATAAAATACCAGGAGGACGATTCTGATCTTCTCAAAGTTAACAGCAATGCTCTGGCTCTAATTTGGGATCATCACGTTGTTCATAGGATTGCTTTCCGTACCAGAGTGAATTAAACCTCAGTTTTTGAAGTCTCTTCCGTGCTAGCCTCACCTGTAACAGATGCAGCACCTTGCACCTGCAGCTAAACCCCTGATGCCTCTGCTTCTCTACAGCCCAGCAAAAATTAACCCCCTTGCCATTCCTTTCAGACGTGTACAGCGAGGATCAAAGCAGGCCATCGTCAAGACAGTTTTGACTAGATACATCTTACCAGAGGAAGATGAAGCTTCCTATGTCATGGCTACACAGAAATAGCCCATAAAGTATGAGTCACCCAACAAAAAATCCTCTGTGCTAAACTGTCTGATTGATCCATTGCTGTCTTTGCCAATTAACTAAAACCAGAGCTCCTCTCTCTTTTAATATAATGGTAACTGTGAATCACAGGAGCTTGAGCAATTGTCAACTTCACTCACCTTCATATCCTATCTTACAGTAACCACTGAAGCATCATTTACTATATAGGACGCACAGAGCCATTGTGCTAATCTGTCCCTGAAGACCTTATGGTGCACTTTGCTGCAAAAGCAATTTTCATTTTTTAAGTCCAACACTCTCTAAGTGAACAAAGCATTTTCCAAATTGTCTCACAACTCAAAATACTCAGAGCTGGTGGCCTTTCCATGTCTTCCCTTTTTCCCTCCTTTTCCTTGAAACGCTCATCTTTCACTCCAAGAGCCAAAAAATGCACCATGGACTGCAGTAAACATCTTGGAAGCTTCTCCAGTCTTCTCCCAGGCTCCCTTTCAAAATAAGGATGCAGCACCAGAAAAGAGGATATCCTCAGGGTTTTGGGTAGCAGGGAGAGAAGCTCCCACTTGCAAGGACAAGGAGGTCCAAAAGACCCAGTCAAAACAGGAACATGGTGGTGAGCAAAGACAAGAGAAACAGCCACCCCGTTTGCTCATTGCTCACAAGTTTTTTGACACAGAGATAAAACTTACATTTAAATGAAGCAATTTTCTTCATTTAAACATGCAATTACTGCACTCAATCAAAGCTATAAATTAGTTAAATTAATTACTAAACACAGAACCCTCCCAAGACTGAAAATTTTCTGTGAAAAATAATGGTGTTTTAAAGCACATCTTTCCCCACTGCATTTGCACTTGATGTTTAAATGTTTGGATCCTACCAAAACAAGGCATAAACTATTTCCCATTAATTTTTGTGAGGGACTGAAAGAAATTCACTGGCTCAAAACAATTCCACATGTGTATGTGGGGGGCAGATTGGGTTTTGCCAATGTGGAATGGTGCTGTGCCCCCCCATAACCCACCCTCCTTGAGAGCTTCTAGTGAACTGTCAGTCACTGGCACACCAGGACCACTGCCTCACACCCTGCCCCAGAGCCCAAATCCACCCCAGAGTGGCCAGAAGTCCCACCTGGGTGAAAGGGGGTGGGAGGGTGGGCAAAAAGGGTCAGAGCAAATAAAACCAACACCATGAAGCCTCCATGTCATCATGGCCCTACCACCTGGACATGTGGAAGCTGGAATTGCACAGGACTCCAGGAAGTAGCTATAATTCTCTTTTTATCTCTTTCTTTACTTCTTCTCCTAATCTACTTTGTGAAATGCTTTATTTTGGATGAATGTTGTCCTTCAAACTTTTGACAAGTTCCCTTATTTTCTAAAGTTTGCCAGTAAAAGTCTGTTATTTGACCTTCTGAGAAATGTGTGTAGTGTCTTCTCCCATGCGCTCTCTCCAAATATAAAAAGAACTGAAGTGGCTTTTAATAAATCCGGTGGTTGGATTTTTGAAGCCTTATATATTTTTACTGTAAAACCCCTTCAATGAGCTCATAGTGCAAGCCTGGGGTCTTAAAATTTTACAACTACTTTTCCCAGCTTTTTCCTTTACTTCTGAGAAATACAGGTAGGTCAGCCAATGACATCCAGGTTTTTGCTTCAGCCTTCCTCCAATGCCCACCAGGATGAACATTCACATGCTTGTCAATATTCTTTGCAGTAAAGGCAAGAGTTTTGATGAGAACAATATATTCTACTCACATTTCTCGTAGTCAGGCACAGGGGGGTGGTTTCTGTGGGAACCTGTATCAGAACATGATCACCTAAAACCAGCCCTGAATGTTTTTGCGAAAATGGTACTCACAAACCCAAGAAAGTAGCATTTCTTTTCATCTAGCAGACAAGAAAAACAGACCTGAAATTCAAGATGTGTATGAGTATACTAATTTCACCTTAATAAAATAAATAAATTTACTTTATAAAATAAATCCTATCACACTAAGAGAAGTTGATATTACAAGACCTGCCATTCTCTGAAATGTGCCATTAGGGTTTGTCACAGCCATGTCTATCTAATAGACATTTTAGAGGAAGTAATAGATGTGCTTCCTACTGTGGTGACAGGAGCTATTTTCACTATAATGGTGTGATAATGCAACAACACAGATGATTACTAGATACCACATTTCCAGTTACCATGTCTGGGAGCAACTGGTAAACTAGTGCTGACAGAATCTTTCACTGGAGTTATGCTAGCAGGAGACTGAACCTGAACAGCGGTGATAATATTATTTTCAAAACAATTTCAATTAAATTCCCTATGCGAACACTGCAATTGAATTTAAAACAATATCTAAGGGTTAAAAAATAAGTATTCCTTGGACAGTCAGCTATAAAAAATCTAGTAGTTCAACAAAGCTTAATAAATTTATCGCTATGATAATAAAATGACAGCAGTAATTTCTGTGTTCCTGGTAATTGCTAACACCCCATGCCTACCTTACTGACCTGATGCTTTGACATCAAAGCGACAGATACCCGATCTGTGTCTTGGAGCCACTCACAATTGATGGAGTAACTGGTAAGTCTCTATGGAAAGTCTTCAGCAGTTTTAGTTTCAAACTGAACAGATTAGCTTTGATATATTAAAAAAGCCCTAAACTTTAGCAATTCATATCTCGAAGGTCAGGTATGCATCGCCCATGCTTTCCCTCCTCATAGGAGAACACCATGTAACATGTGGCAGTGACATTAATCCCCAGCATCAGGGAAATCAAGGCAGGGACCTCCAGAGCCTAACAAGCCCTGCAGTGTCTGTAGGTAGCTCAGGAAATCCACTCCAAGAGGAAGATGTTCCTACAGGACTATCTTCTCACAGCAGTAGCACTGACAGGGGAGAAGCTCCCACTAGCACGCTGTGCTTCCATGCTATCTCCCGTTTGAACCCCAGCCACAGACAAACTCTCTCTTCTTCAAGGAGGGCTCTGGCTGCTCCCACAAGCACATGGATGCCATAAATCAGCAGCTCTGTGTACAATACTGGAAAAAATTAAATTGCTCTCATTACCTCTTCATTGGGTCCTTTGTCTTTGTTTAGTGGGCTTGGAGGAGAGTGGGTACTATGTGCTAAAGCAGGACTGCTTTGCTCTGGGCTGGCTTTATGAGCTTCACATAAGGCCCTTCTTTATGAATCTTATTTTTTCTTTCCTTTGTAAAACATTTTTATAAATATTAAGAAGTAAAGGGAGAACAATCCTCTAATTTAGTCTTTGTTGCAGAAATTATTAAGACCTGACATATTCAGAACATACAGAGCAAACTTGTCTCATCTGCAATACCCACCTTAATTTTTATAAACTGCTGGAGGAAATAAGTGAGCCACATAGCAGGGAGCTGCTACTGAATATACCAAACACCTGGTTTCTCTTTTCCCATAACAAAATTTCAGACTCCTCCACTCCTAGTACAGCTATCAAGTCCAACTGCTCCAACAAAAGCCTTGTTCAGGCCCTTTTGAGGAATTTTTTCCACAGAAATCAAAACTGGTGCATCAGATAAAACAGTCTGGTTCTCTCTAAATTGTCCTCCCTGGAAAGCCAGCAGAGGACGCTCAAACTAGAAACAAAAGTGTCTTTCATTGTGGCCATAAAGCACGAAATAAATAAAATACAAATCAAGGACAGCCTTTTCCAGGCTGCTAGGCTGAGGCTGCAGATGGAAAGAAACAAATGTCCAAGAAGTATTACTCATAATGTCCCAGATGTAGGAAGAAAGCATTCCCTACCTCAACAGGAGCTTTACCTTGGCAGGACACAAAGCTACCAGTGGTGCACCGCCGCAGGACTGTGCTATCCTCTCTCTCCTTCCCAGAGCTGAGTGAGGGAAGAAACATCCAAGGATGGCTTGAGCCTTGGGGAGCCCCTTGTCAACTGATTCCCCAAATAACACAGGATTTTTTACTTGAAAATGAAAAGCAAAATAAAGAAATGAAACAGGAAAAGCCCCCAAGCTTGCAGCCCTTTCCATTTCAGACTCTGTGCATTTATACTCCCTTGGCTCTCCGCTTCTGCCCTCTTTCCAGAGAGAGGCTCCTTTTCTGCTTAATTTTTTTTTTTTGTTTTCACTATTTATTTAATTTAATATCTTAGAAAAGCTAGGTCATAAGCCATCTGATGACTTTGTAAATGCAAAGGGCCAATGTTGTGGAACAGACAATCTAATGACATAGTGTTTAGTGTTCCCTAAAGCGGGAGACAGATGAAGAGAAACGGTGAACCGGCAACCTTAGCATAATTAAGACAAGCCTGAGTGCTTGCTGGAGTGCCATTACATTAATCTCACATCGGTGGCACCTGGCTAAAATTTATGAGATATGTAAAAAGGGCCTTTCTGACTGACCTTGATAAGACAGTGTTATTTATCACGTGAGGGAGCAGGCAAGGATGCTTGGTGGGAGGGGGTGGACAAAGATGAGCTAGGAGGGAAATGAGAAGCATGAACTAAAATCTGCTTACACCTGAAATTTTAAACAAGAGTACTCCTGTACAGTATTCGCATCTGGCAACTATAATCAATCAATACAATTTTGTATTACTAGAACACCACAGAAGATAACAGCAGAGCAACCCAGGCATTCAGCAGAGCCATATAAAGTCGAAACTCAAAGCAGGCAGATTTTTCAAAGTGGCAGATTCTTACATCCAAGATTTCACTCATAGTTTTCAAAATTCTCCTACTGTGACATAAAATTAAACTTGCACATGAAGTAGTGATCTCACATTAGAAAAATAACTCTGCACTAAAATTATACAGTGTATGTAACTACACAAAAAGTAATAGAAATATATTATCCTTTGGTGCATTTTAAGATGTTCTAAAACTAAAAAAAATGGGGGGGGGGGTGTTAAACTTTGGGACAAATATTTACTTCCTACATGAAAAAAAATAAAATAAAAAAAAAGACCCAAAAACCATACACAAAGCCCAATATATAAAATCTCAGAGCTTTATAATAAAATTTTTGTTTGCCCTGGAGCCTACAACAGCCAGTGGCTGCAGACACTGACTATGTGCAAAGCTGGACCCGAGATCTCAAAGCACCTCCCTGCCAATACACCACCTCTCTTTGCACTTCACGGAATGAACTGAACCCAGTGGTTACTTCAGTCCTGAAGCGTGCCCTTCCAGAGTAGGACAAAGATTAGATATTATGTTTTTAGAGAAAACAATCTGTACAGCCAATGAAGTGATCTAGGGGAAACTTCTTTCGATCCAGTACAATAGAGCTTTAAAGCTGACTTCTGAAAGCCAAAAGGCAGGGGGAGGGAGGAAATTATTTTTAAAAAATGCTTATTTTATCTAGTTCATTTTCAGATTTTAAGCCTTTCAAACAAGGCATTCACAACAGCATATGTTAAGAACCTGAAGTGCAAAGAGGAGGAGTCATTCTTCATGTCTGGTCTAAAGCATTCATGAGATCTGCAACATATGCACTTCTGTTTGGCCGCGGCATGGAGCAGAGAATCCCACACCAACACAGCAGTGCTAGCAGAGGGCATGCAAGAAAAGTATTCATGGCACCAACTTCAGAGATGGTAATTTCTTCTAAGAAACTGTCATGGGACAACTCTAGCTCCTCCTAAAAGTCAGAAATGAAAACTGCCAAACCATTTTTCCTTAGCACTAATATTTTATCTCTGTTTTCCCAGAGAACAATAGAAGATTCATTGGGTGTGTGCATAATTGCAGTGAAATACCATGAAACAATTTGTCAAAGGCTCTACTAGGACTGAAACAAGGTAAAAGAGTGTGTGGCTTTCATCCATAGCCATATGCTAAGGCTTTTGCCATTTACACTGCACAACTAGTGTTGTCTGCTTTTATAATCTATTATTATTACAGCAGATCATCTGTAAGATTCACCACATAACTAGTTGTGGCTTCTTACCTGCTGATTCTTTCTTCCCTGCCATTTGAGCGTGGGCACCATTCCCTAAATAGTTTCTGCAGAGAATATTGCCTGAGGACTTGGGAAACTCGAACTGCTTTGATGCAGAGAGCTCCTCTCTCCACCAGTTCCCTCCCCTTGGTCATCAGACTCACACCCCAGTTGCTCCCTTATGAAAATCTAGGCCCACTGAAGTCTCTCCAAACACACTAACTCACCTTTCTCTTTCCATTAAACACCAAGGAGAGGGGATCTGAAACATCCTTGTGCTTTTTATGTCAGTGCCAAAACACAGACTTTTAATTTTTAAACTGTAATCAAACAAACCTGAAAGTCAATAGCTTCCCACAGACCTTTTAAACATAAGGATGCTGCTCTGATGAAGTAAAGGTAAGGAAACTGTGACCCCTACTTGTAAGAACACTAAGCAAGGAAAAAAGAATGTAATTGATTTCTGACGGGCAATTACCACATGCAGGCTTGGTTACTTTTCTTGGGGAATGTCTCTTCACAGATGAAAAGGGTGGAAGGGGCAGGGGGGAGGGGGGGGGTAACACAAAAAAAACCCGAAAACCCAACCCAGCAACAAAAGCCCACATTATTTTGAGCCTTGCACCCCAAATAATATCCAGGAGTAATATTCAGGGAAAGGAGCAACCAGAAGCAGCTAAGCAGCATGGATTGTCAGCATCCCAACAAAAGCACTAAGTTACTTATAAAATAAAAATATATGAGGAAAAACCCCCAAACAACAAAATCACCTCCTATAGGTCAGTTCACTATGGAGCATGTCATAATCCTGTATGCATTCTTCCCAATGCAAAGGTGGTATTGAGATGTGTGGAGCAGGGGCATGGAAGAAAATTTAGCTACTTAGAGCCTACAAAGCTAGGGCTCTGCTCCAGAGCATCTTCTGGGGAATCTGGCATTCCCACAGTGACTAGATGAGGCACATCAGCTTATGGTAATTTGGACTGGCCCAGTGACTATCTTCTTCCCACTGTTCTTTACCCTTCAGTTTTATTCTGCATTGAAAGTGCCTGGAAATCTTCAGACAGGAATAAAGCAGCTCCCTTGCCAGGGAACCACACCACTGACAGCTGAGGGGTCTAGCTGACATCTAGAAAACACTGAAGCACCTACTTCAGATCAGTGAGATTTGGTTTGTGGGTGAGAGCCTGGCTGCTCTGGGATCCAAGCGTGCTGCCCTCTTTCTTCTTCCCACCTATTTTTAGGAGAAAGGGAGGAATGCAGGAAGATTTGCTAGAGTAGCCCTGTAGGACTGATCTGCACCAGTGAGCCCTGTCCTGAGCCAGGTGAGCAGTGTGAGAGCTGTCTTTCCTATCCCACAGCTCCAGGACTCAGCACAGGCTCCATCCTCCTGGCACAAACCCAGATATCTTTCATCAAATAACACTCCCTTAGGAGATAAAAATCATACTACCTACCAGAGGCAGCATCTCTAAGTAAACAAGACAAGACTCTGGTGTATTTCTGTTGAAAGTAGAGTTGCATTGTCAGACACTTCACCCAGAGAAACCTGCTCCTATCTGATCTGGCTTTCAGAGTCGGTAGATTTGGTTTCAGACAAATTTGTGCTCAAATTTCAGGGAAAGGCCCTAAGACATGGCACTCCCTTCTTCCTGCTTCACCAACCCCTCATAACAAGCTTTATGGCTCCCTCTGAAAAATGACACTTTCTGTCAGATAAACCAGCACAGCTTCTTGTTCCAGCTCTTACATGCTTATAATCTCAGCTCTGCTGTCAGAAGAGAAAGGACAATGCTCCCATTAAAAAAAAAAAAAGAGCACAGGGTTTTTTCTGATCCCGTCCAAGTACAAACAACATGCAACACCCACCAGCCAAATTCACCAAGGGCAGTCTTTTTCCAGCTCAGAGAGAAAAAAACAAACTCCTCAATTGGCATTTCTCAAAGATGGTAACAAGAGAAATGCTGTGGTCTGCCCTGAGCTAGCCTTCTATAAATGTAAAATCACAAAGTTACCAACTTACCTCTTATCCAGAATTTCTTAATTCTAAAGGTTTTCTTAAACTAGGTTTGAAGAAAGAAGTTAAGAAGACTAAACAAAAATCAAGAATTTATTTTCAAACAAATCCTGTTCCTGCTGAATTCAGGGACTGATCTTTGTCAACTAAGTATATATGGGTTTTATTCAAGCAAATATTGTTCATTTCGTGTGCCAACAGCAGCCCACAAGAGGCAGTAGGTGTGCCGAATGCAGCCACAATGGCAAAGCCACACGACTGATTGCATGACAGGCAGACAGGAGCCCTCCCTGCCAAGTTGATCGAGGCTGCCCGTACGCCAAAGGCATCACTTTCCCTTGCTCGCTCCCTGCAGGGCTCCCTCCCTCCCTCCCTCCCCAATGCACACAGCACAAAAGCCCCGAACTCCCTTGTCTCGCTGCTGGAAATACTTCGGCCGAAGTCTGTTTTGAAACTGGTGTGTGAGAGAAAGGCTCAACAGCAAAGGGAAACATTATACGGTGATGAAAAAGTGTAGCAGAGGAAGATACCATGAATAGCAAACTGCAACAAAGAGGAACTATTTACACACAAAAGCGATTATCAAAGTTGCCATTCAACTTGTGTTAATCAACAGGTTTGGGTAAGACTAAGTCCTTCTCACGGGATAGGCTCCATCAGACCTTCCAGTTTAAATACCCTTGTTTATAACTCCTTTTCATCACAGCACAAAGACTCCATTTTCTCTTTCTCGCTCTCCTTCTCTCCTTGTTGGTGCTGTTTACTCCCAAGTCTGTCTCTGAACTCTGTCTAATTAGCTCTTGATAGATCTGCTGCCCTGTTTCCACAAACATTTAATTCTGCCGTCAGTCCCATTTACATTACAGCATGTTGCATTGTCTTTTACCAACCTAATTTTGTTTGAGCGAATGTAAATCCCATTAAGCAGTCACTATATACCTATTAGACTGTGGCATATAAACTCAAAACCCCTCCTCATTTACAAGCATGAACATAAGGCCCAATTCATAAAGGATTTCTAGGACACTGCAATTTGTGCTCTCACAAACCACAGAAAATCCTTAAAGGCTGCAAAACTCTTTTCTTCAAGGTAATATTGTTGAACTGCCCAAAACTCGACATGTTCCAGCCACCACATAACCAACAATAATGCTTTTATAATTCTAATGAGTCCCCAGGAAGTGCTCACTAATTAGAGCAGTGATTTCAAGTTGTCATTACAAGTTGCTTGTCTGCACTGGATTTCCCTTTATTTTTTGTTTGTTTGTTTGAGAAGAATACTTGGGAAAGTGCCCAACTATAAAAAACTCTGATACTCACTCTTTCCTAAGCTAACTAGTGCAATACAAGGACAGAAAAGTTTGTACAAAACTCATGGAGGTAATCAATAAGGTTTTGAAATTTCACCTGGAGTGAACTTTCTTTCAAAACACAATGCTCATTTTGCCAAAAATCTTAATAGCTCAGCTGGAGTCAACTCTTGACAGAGTTTTTCCTCAGGAAATGTTCCCTCCTCTATTAACACAGGGTAACCCAGGACATTCCTGAAGTGCCAAACTCAACCTGGTCATGCACATTTCCTCTGTTACAGGACAAAATAGCAGCAATATTTTGAAATATGTCAGAGCCCACAACCTGTACAACCTCCAGCTACCTCATCAGTCCTCACTGTGTTTGCTTCAGGCAGAAAAGTGACACAGAGACTTTTTGTGGATGGTGCAAAGGTCCTTCCCAGCAAAGCCCTGGGTTTGGCTGCAGCACCAGCACGCCTGTGGTGTCATCAGCCCAAAACAGCACTGAGTAAGTGAACAAATGCTCCTTTTTAGTATCATAGGGATGCTCAGTGCTGGATGCCAGCAGCAACCTGGAGTCTCAAAGAATACCAGTTTATACAAATGATTGTTTCAGCAATACTACTCCTGCCACAGTAATCTGGAAGAACTGGTTTCAGTAATCAACACCCTTCTCACACTGTAACAAAGCTTCCAAATCAAAACTCAAAGGTAGCTAGAGATAAAAACACTAGCATAGATAACTAAGAAGTTCTAGGTACTAGGAAAAAAACTAGCATCAGAAAATAACCCACTCTTAAAAATTAAGTAAACTTTTCCTTTGGCCACTGAATGGAAATTCCATTACTCATCCACTTGTACTTGAAAAGCCAGAACAGCAAGCATTTAAAACTTTGGTACTTTCAAGTACTCACTCATGGTTCTTATCAACCTTAATGCCTTATCTTACCAAGCGGAGATCCTTTCTGAATAAAAGCTTAGGACAGGGGCTTTAATGATCTCTGCCATCACGTATGATCTGAAAGGATAAAACAAGAGCTACCATGCCAGTAAGTATGCAGGAGTGTACCCATTTACTACTCCTTTATATCTTGCATGTAACCAGAAAGACCATTACATAACTGAATCAAATGGAATATATAGTTTTCAATGTAGTTAAAATATTTCACTTCAACATTGTAAATAATTAAACACGCTCAAAAAGATGCTTTTCTTATACATGGCCACACTTACTTCAGGCCAAATTCACTGCCTAATTTTGAAGGAGAGAACACAAAAGGCAGGTAACACCTCCAGGTGTAAGGTACAACCTTGCATTACCACAGCAGACTGCTAATTTCTTTGCCACATATGCTTCAGTTTTGGATAATGGCCTGATTTGAAATTACAGTTCCCATTTGATGTATCTAGGTGATCAGCACTTGCCCATTGTTTATACCGTGGGAAACAGGCAGAAGTTAAAAGAAAAAAAACAAATGGGAAGGAAGGTCATTTCACTTGCAGGGTTCCCAGGTGACTTACACACTATTCCCTCCCTGGCCCCCCAGGGCCCTCATGATCACCTGCTCAGCTTGGGAACAAGCAATTATTTATTCCTACCTGTGGTTGACAACTCTCTTCACTTGACTGAGACCACAGCAGATTATCATGCTCTGCTGCACAAAGGTCCTCATCTGCTAAATGAAATACCAGGACTCAGGAGCACATCAATGTCAGTTCCAATGTTAATCGATTGTTAAAGTCCAAGCAGGCTGTTGATTGGCACTAATTTGTTAGCTATAGATTACCAAATCCCTTGGGGTATTAAATCAGTGGGATGTACTTCACTATGTTACTACAGCACAAGGTCTTTCAAAGATAACCTAAGCCTGACACAGCCTTCAGAAATGTTATTCTTAAGAGACAGTTGGTCAGTCAGGTAACATAACATACACATGTAGTGTGGAAATCTTAGAAGTCAATTTTAGTGCCTCCAAAAGCAGATTTAAAAGCTATGTTTACATGCCACCAGCAGTTCCCTGCAAGTGACTCCAATGCAAATGAAATGTGACACCACGGTCTCAAACCCGAGCTACACATCACACATTGAAATATTCCAGAATCCATGAAAACTAAAGCCTTCAACTTCTATAGCATTCTACAGAGGTACGTAACACACAAAACAGCTCAAAGAATTGTCCTAGACCTGTTTTACCCTCCTGTAGATAGGAACTTTAATACTGATTTCATTTAAAACAGAGCTCAACTACTGCTATCCACTTCCATATAATGTTAAATGAAGAACTTCATAGTATGTTCAAGCAGCTTTCTCCATTAGACCCCCACCCAGCCCAATAAGATTCTCACCTTTGGGAACAAACCCTAATAAAAACAAGGAAAAAACAACCGAACTTGAATGGTTCTTCAGTCTACCTTTTGTTATCATCAACCTCAAAACCAGCAGAAAATTTCTAAAAGTGTCCCCTGAAGAGCTCAGAGCTCCAGTGAGCTGAAATTCTGCGCAATGGGACTGGGATCAAGACAGCATCTCGGTCGTTCCCTGATACAGTGAGCCCTGTGTTGCATACATACATCCACAGGTTCCCTGCCCCAGGACAAAGCCAGGGGCTCTCCAGGTGCAGACAGAAGAGATCAAGGATATGGCAAGTGGATGTTTTCCCAGTGCTTCCCTGGCAGGACAATGTTTTCTCCCTCCCAGTGCCCACACATCCTCTTGGTTGGTTACTCCTCCACAATCCCAGAACATTGTTCTATGAAAAATTGTATTCTATCTTATTTAAATGACATATTTAAACACAAAACACCAGTTTTTCTGGTCTAGTTGCTTGGCATCAATAAAATGTAGCCCTAATCCCATCATACTTTTTAGACTGTATCTGATGTTGTAAACCAAAATACATTTTAAAGGCTTTCTGCACAGCAGTTTGTTTGTAGCCAAGTCAGTGAAGCTCTGACAGAACAGTAAGAAATTATGGACCTCATATTTCCTATGCTCTGAAAAAAACAAAACTCCTCTACTTTTATGGGGATCATACCTTGAAATACTAAGTTTCTGATGTGAAAAATGTGTTTCATCTACCAAGAAACATAGCTTTCAGCTTTCCACCTCAGACCTTTCTTGCCTGACTGCATTCCAGAAAACATTTGAGGTTGAATATTTTTCTTTCCAAAGACATTTGAAGTTCTACTTCATCCTCTGTTCTTTTACCCTTGCTATCATCTACATATAATTTAATACTGTCACTATATACTTTCTCTTTAGCATGTATTCTGTTTTTTTTCTACTAAGTATTAGAGATAAACCTTTCAAAACAGCCACCTCTCGGTGATCCCTACTTATTCCCTAGCTTTAAAGAAATTCATGCTATGTAGGCGTGTTTTGCCTCTTTCCTTTTTTTATTTTTTTTAAGCACATTTGTACAGATGCAAAGCAGAGGACATTGCAAGGAGAGAACCACACTCTGCAGGCTGCACGTGTGCCCACTGCACAACTAGAAACAAACTCTTTGGTTACGCTCACGCAGCTAAAAGAGAGAGGTCAGCAAGTGAACAGCCAGAAGGGCATAGTAGGGTGCTAAGTCTTGGAAACCTCTTCCAAGAGGCAGTCTTTTAACAGATTGATTTTCATGTGCCTTCAGGCTGACACAAAGCCACGTGTGAGAACCCCTCTCAGTTACCCAGTGATCTGGGTTGTGTGTGACAGTATTAGTTAGATGGTCCTAGGATGTGACAGCAGAGAGGGAACCAGCTGTCCAAGGCTAATGTGCCATCTGTGTCTAAAATATTCTGCCAATTGTGTTGGCAGAACATAAAAAGTGTGTCCCTTTATTGGGCTATAAATCACAAGCAGGTCTTGCACATTGTCAATTAAACACTGATATAGTAAGTGGCCTAGATGCTTCATTGACTTCCAGCCTTTTGAGTGTGACATTTGGTGGTACGACCACTACGGAGGTCATTAGCTACAAACTTTAAGCACCAAAACAGCCCAAACAACTCCCCAGGTGACAGGTCCATGGTTTACTGACAGACAGGAAAGGATCCAACAGTCCCATGTGTTTAACTACTTGGGACCAAAAAAACCAAAGCACCCATGTAAGAACAAAGTATTATAGATTTCATTATTATATTTTTCTAACTCCTGAGAGATTGGGTTAAGTATTTTTCCATCTTTCTAGTTAGAATCATAGGCAAAGACTCACGTCCTGCCTTCTCACAACTTGTGTTTTGGTGGAACAGCTGTCAGTCCCCCAGCCAATGCCTTGAGCCCTGAGCTGGCTAGGTACAGCTCCTGGACAGCTGGAAGGCTCGGGTAATGGAGTTCCACATACTTCATCACATTCTTCTATGAAAGCCTTACCAGTCCTTAGTCCATGCAGGTCAACATGCAGATTAGAAAGCCCCATGGGACAGCTCAGCAAGCAGTGACAGCAGAGGTCAAGCACCTCTACCACTTACTGCCATCACCATTAGACAGCAGCCTCTGTACTGGGCTGGGAGAGAGGGCCTGCCAGCCCTTGCCTGAACTCCAGCCACAGCTGAAGCACATGCCTTCTGAGGGGACATGCAGAAACACCTCTCCCTTCACAGCAGACTCCCAACAAATCCCAGCCACTGGAGCTAGATGTGGGTCTGGCACACATCTTTCATTGCTATGTTACAGTGTGTGATCACCACCTTCCACCTGACTCTTAGCACACAGTTGGGCATAACCTGTAAAATCATGCACAGATCTTTCACAACTGAGAAATGTTGTTCCTATGGATTCACTTGGAGTACCAATGTAAACAAAAAAGAAAACCAAAAAACTGAAAACCATTTCTAGAAGACTAATAAATAGCTACTGACCACAGTAAAGAAAAAAAGATACTGCTACCTTTTTTGACTGCCACGTGTGGGTACATTTGATAGATAACCAAACAATATTGAAATCCAGAATGAACCACATTTTATGGCATTATCCTTTCAACTGATAGTGCCACAAAATATAGGACCAAAACCCTGAAACTTAACTGAGAGTAGTGAGTATCTGCCTGGTTCTGGTTGCCCAATCTTTTTTTTTTTTTTTTTTTTTTTAAAAAAATTCTACTGATTCTACAATATCATCTCTTTCCCCTTTTTAAAAAAGGTAACAACACGAAGGAGTTCAAAAGTAAGTCTGCAGTACTATGTTAGTATTTCTTTTCATAGCAAGAAATAGTTCAATATATTTTGCCTAAGAGGTTCCCCAATACTCATTGTCTTTCTGAACACAGGAGTGAGAAGCAATCAAACTCAGACTCGACCATTTTCTTTAGATCCTTGAAAACTAAACAGCTCTACTGTAGATTAATGTAAGATACCACTTTCATGGTGCTATATCATGAGCTGCTGCTAAAACAAGTGGCATCAGTAATTGGAAGAAGCTTTGATATCTCCTGAGAGAAACAATTTAGCATACATCAAAACAAATGCAATGTGCTAGTGCTCAAAAAAAATAAATTAAAATAAAACCTTGAGGTACCTGATGATTAAAATCACGTTGTTTCTGGGAACCAGGCAGCCTCTGTTGCCTGAGCAGAGGGAAAAGCCCCTTATATTGACAGCTTGAAGATTTACAACTCTTAGAGAAGTGCTTTGCCATTCACAAAAACCGCACAACCAGGTTCAAACTACTGCTGGGTGTTGGGGTTTCATGGGCCAAGAGGGTGGAGTTGGAGAAAGAACTCTGGAGACAACTTTCACAGTGAGATCTCAACTTTTCACAGCATATCCATAAATCTACTTTTTGTCATTCTGATAAGAGAAGAAAAAAGACAAGAGGAAGATTCCTTCAAAGCCCATTTCCAGCTCAACTGCATCTGCATTCACCTGTGTATTAAATACCAAAGTCTGAACAGAGATGTTCGGGGGCAGGGGGGGTGTAAGGGGTGGAAATTATTGCACCAGGATCCGTGAACATTTTCCAGTACTTGTATTGCAAGACATGAAGACAAAAATCATTATTACACTTAGCTGGTACTTTTCAAAAACATCACCACCACTAGGATAAGAAGCAAGAGTAATTTTCCAGATACCCATTGCATTTGCAATTCACTGTTGCCCTTCACTGTTGACCTGTGAACAAAATATCACTATATAGCCTATGTGAAAGTCTCTTCCGCAAAATAAGTTACTTTCAGTGAACTAACTTTTCCTAGGGATTTTTAATAGCTATTTCCAAATTGTAGTGTCATGAAAGAAAAAAAAAGTTAAAAACCAAAACTGTATGACACAGACTCAGGAGTAAGGGTAGGCAATTCGGTAAAATAGAGTCTATTAACTACTGATGGAAATGTCATAGCATTTTTCTTGAACTTTATCCTGATCTTGTGCCTGATCTATTCACATCAGAATCATGATAGGTGTTGGACTCTGTAGCAAACTACTGAACAGGCACCTTCAATCTGTCTTTCTATTTTCCAGTGCTCCTTCTTAAAGCTTTCTGGTTTTATCACAGATTTAATTCCTAGTTCTCTGCCAGCTAATATTAAAGTTGCAAAAGTGAAGAAAAATCAAAATAATGGGATTTAGGGATGAGTTTACGAAAGTTAAAAGCCATATGGCCTTAAAACACCTACAGACAAAAAATAACTCCAAACTCCAACTTTAAAATGCTGTCTGGTATTCCCTAGCTAACCCCTAGGCTAAACACAGGGAAATCTGTGGGAACATTGTCTGCTGGCAACCAGAAAACACACCAATTTTTTAATTGAGAATTAAACATCCCAGAATACTCCAAAGGTTGTTGAGAGGTCATCACCATCTCCCATATGCCAGAAGGTACAAGACACCGGGCTCAGCCTGAAGCAGAAAATTTTTCAAAGGCTCTGCCACATGAGGTTAATGCACGCTTCCTGATTTTTCATGTGTAGCTCAGCTAAGAGAAGGGAGAAGTGCGTGTTAATATTTGGCTTTTTTTAACACTGAAGCAGAAGCTGTAGTGCTTAATCCTGGGTGGCTTTGCTCTACTTTGGAAAGAAATACATATGCATAAAATTTTTATTCAGAAGATACATTTAACAATAGAAAACAAAAATACTAGTGTTACTAGTTATACCAGAGAATGGCATTAGAAAGAATTCTGATTACAGTTATTATCACCATTAATCACGGAAATGGAAACAGTCACCAAAAGAGCTAAGGAAGAGATACTGAAAGCTATTAAAGTAAAAGTGTTTTTCTGAAAAAGGTGATCATTTCAGGTCTCACTGGGGAATAGCCAATAATCCCAGGGAGTGTCTGCATTACTGTGAATGGTATCTCTTTGCTTTATACCCAGTCAGCACACTAGTTTCTAACAGAACATTGTGTTGAAGGGCTGAATTATTTATCTTCATCAGAAGTCTCAAGTGAATCAGATAACACTATACACTGTTTTCAGTCACTCATGCCCAACTCCAGTATTTAAGGAAATCAAAATTACATGCCCAAATCATTTTGTAAGGATTTGTTAAGAGGACAAAATGGACTACTCCTTCTGGAGAACCTTCGGTTGACCAAATGAAAGTTAGAAACATTTACTATTACACACCATTCCTGTGGAAAACCTTCTTTTAAAAGCAGAGACAAACAGCAGCTGGGCACTGAGTTCCCACTGATAGTTGAGCCTAATTCTCAGCAGGGCACATGGAAATCTCCCATATGACTTTTTATGCTGGACTGCCAAATACTCCTTTCAAGTGAATTTTCAGATGAGCACATGGTTCTTGCATTCATTACAAACAAAAACCCTACCAGGTAAAGGGAACGAGGCCATTTGCAGACAGTCACAATCGTGCCTGGCTAGAAACACTCTAACACATCTCTGCTTTCGTCAAGCATGAATAACCAATAGCATCTGCCTAAAACACACTATACATTCTCTTATTAAATTGCATGTCCTTTGCAAGACACTGGATGATTTCTCTGGAGAGCTCAAATAGCAGCTCATTATTGCCAGCTATGTGAAATGGTGTTTGAGACACAGCAATAATGACATTGCATTATTCACAGATAACATCCCCAATAATATCTGTGCCCGATCACTTTAGTAAGCCACGAGGATGAACAGAAGGCCACAGAAACCCTGGACTCAGGCAGAAATAAGCAGGGATAGCTGACAGACATTTGTGCTGCATGAGAAAATCCCACAGCATTTGTGGTAATTCCTTTCGTTCCCCCAGGAAGTGCTGCTCTTCCAGTTGAGCTAACTTCATTCACAGTAGTTTCTTCATACACGGTATAATGCGTTTGTTTTTAGCCTCATATTTCACTACAGTAGGCACTAAGGTACATCAGCCTATTTGCTACTTGCCTTTGTTTTACAGGTAACAGCTTTTTTCCTACGCATGCACGGCCTCTACACCTTCAACCCGCATCAGCTGCTAGAGATGGGGGATGCCTTTTCATCCACAAATTGTTTAACCGAAGCAGCAGCCTCAAAAAGCAGGTTAATTTGCGCTGCTCAAACATAATCACTTTAAAAAAGGAAAGGACTCATTACTTTAGTGATGTTTCCTGGTCCATTGCACCATTGTTGGAAACTCTGTCAGTAAACAAATTACATCTAACACTGTGCCCTTCCGCTAAACAGATCTCCTGAGAATATCTTGTTATGCATAATGCTTTCTTTCACGCCTCTGTATCTGGCAGAAGAACACAAGTATCTCTCTACAAATGCTAAATATTTTTCTCCCATATTTTCTGTCTAAAAAAAAGAGTAAATAAAGTGGGGAATAACTAAAGCTCAATACCAAAACTTTCCTTTCAAGTGGCAATATCAAAGAAAATTATTTTTTCCTATACTAGCAGCCACTTCTGCTACTTAAACCCACACAGAGAAAAAGGATCAATCTTCAGAAAGCACTGAGGATCCTCTGCCTAGAAAACAAAGCACATACTTTGCAGATACCTCCACATTTGAGTGTTGCAGTATTTGGGACTATTCACACATTTCAGAACCACTAAGTAGATTAAACTACTAGGTTTACCTGAGGAGGAAGCTAAACCCCATAATTGTGGGCAATTTTCCTGTTAACTGACAATCAGGACCATGGAAAGAGATACGTTTCTGGGAAATCACCACTGCAAGACTGTACTATTATAGTTTGAAGATGATTTTAAAAGGACAGATGGAGCTTGCAAAACATACTGAAAGCTTTGTTGGTAAAACAGTAATTCTTGTGAATTAAATCCATCACTAAGTTGAAGGCTTCCCTTCCCCCAGTAGGATCTTCTTTCACCTTTTGAGGATTCTTCTAAAATTACTTAATTTGTTTACTTCTTGGTGTATGAAAACTATAGCAATTAGTGACAATTATAATGGACAAATGATTTTTTTCAATTCCAGTGGATTTAGACCATTGCTGCAGTTATGTTTATTTAAATCAATTATCCTATGTGGAATTTTACATCTCCCCTAACATCACCAGACAGATGTTACATCAAAAGGTTTACATATCTCATACCCAAGGCAGTAACAAAACCCTGGTAATCTTCCTGCCTAGAATAGTAGAAATCATCTCCAGTGACCACAGTTGTTCCCAACAGGAGCTGCAGAATGTCAAGTGCTTTTGGACATTCACCCCTAACAACTATCAGTAAACCACAAGGCACTTAAAATCTGAACCTCAGAGAGTCTGTGAAACAAGTGCATGATAACAACACTTCCCAACAGACAGATTTTTTCCAAAACAAACATATTGGAATCCCCACTCCCCTTGCTTTCACACAGCACGCCTTGATTTCAAATTAATAGTATTTGCCTTCAGCCACAGCTGGCATCACACAAAATATAAAAACAGAGTGTATGTAAGGCAGGGATGGGGGGGGAAGTGAAAATCTCACGAGGAAGAGTATTATACACTGGAAAACAAAATTATTAATGCACAACCTCGGTAAGAAAGAACAAAGTTATGAGGAAGAAAAATTATTGAGCTATAGAATTTTCACTACATGATAGGAAAATACTCCCATTATTTTACTATCCCAACCCATCCCTTCAGTGGATGCACAGTGGGAAAACATGTGGCACTTAAGGAATCTCTAAGACTTGCAAGAAATGAGGACTAGTTTGGCAATTCCAGCCAGAACATCAGTGCAAGGAAAACTTGAATTTCATCTGATACCTGGCTGTAGGGGTTCAAATGAGACCCAGCATTAGGTGTCATGAGAGGAGAACTAACCACATATTCAGACCACAGCAGTTTGCTGTCTGCATTAGCAGCAATGAAAAACTGAGAGAAGAATCAGTCATCAAGAAAAAAAGGTAAAATACTTGGAAAGGACCACCAGGAAAGAAAGAGAAGAACAGCAAAGGGCTGTCTGTGGTCCAGAAAAACTTTGCCATACTTAGCAAGACACTACTAAAGGAAGCACACAGAGAGCAATGAACACACCACTTAGCATTAAAATACTCCTAACCAAAAAACAAGAGGGATAAAGCAGAAGATCCAAATAAAAAAAAAAATCTACATTTAGCTCATATTTATTGTTGCAAGTCATCAAGAACATCCATAAAACATCAGCAGGTCTTCAGAGTTGCTAGCAAAGCACTTTCAGTGACCCTCCAGAATCCAATAAAATCTCAGGGAGGGTTTGTCTTCCAGCTGTCCTTCAATACAGAAAGGGTAGCCCTTTCTGTATTGGTAGACTTCACAAACACGGGTATGAGTTCTTACAACTTCAGCAGAAGAACTGGCAAAATCAGCACCAGAGTGACAGGAACTGCCAAGACCCTCTGGCTCAGAGGCCAGCACAGAGCTGCTGAAATGAAAAGTGCTGTTCACAAATCACTGTGCAACCATCTGAGTATGATTTGTGCTCTGGTTTGTGAGGCAAGCCCAAGGCTTTGGAGAAAGTGAGCTGCTAAACATTATTATTACACCCATGGATATTTTATAATAATCTGAGAGAAGAGTTAGGAAAGAAAAGAGATCAGATAGGACTGAGACAAGAAGGCAAGATGGAATTACATGCCAAACAGACCTTTTTACACACAATATTTTGCCTCTAACTTTTGAAAATGAGAGTGCAGGTTACTAAGTCTTACAACAAAATCTCTTGTGCAAAACGAGGAAGGGGCTTCCTACCCACTGTTTTCAGTAGACTGGTTGGTTACAGGGTCACAGTCTGGTCTCAAAGCTTGTCAGGACTCAAACCAGAACCGGGGAGCATTGGGCTGCCCTCTCCTGCTCTTTCCTTCCCACTCCCCGCCCCTATGCTGTTTTGTTGTTGTTGATGACAAACTTTGATGGACAGTTGATTTTCCTGATGTAAGCTCCTGCTGGAAGAACTTTTGGGAAAGACAAAAAAAGCCAAAACAACAAAAATGGGGAACTGCAGCAAATGAACATTTTATGGTGTTGGTCAAGACAAAATAAGAAATGAATGCAGCATCACACAAGCGTGCCCCACTTAGATTCTTAGATCATGATCATCAACTGCTTTGTTCCACTTACAAAAGGTGTGTTTTGGCTATTTCAAGGCAAGCATCAATCACTTTTAATTGAGCAAGGCTTATTTACTGACTTCGTATTTTCCTTGGAAAAGAATATTATTTGAAACAAGAAAAATTGAGAAATGCTTCTTTTCTGGTACAGTGGGTAATACTACATGTATTCATAATTTATCCAATCTTTCTGACAAGACACACTAACATAAAAGTAATCAAAATAAACAACCATGTCCCTTAACCTCTTTGACACTGGTCCTCAGTTACATCTTCATATGTTGTGAGCTGAAAACGATGAATGCCAGAACGATGAATGCTGAACAGGATAACTAACACTAGTAGTGAAAAGCAAAACACATCAGAATATGAATTGGTATTCTCAAATTAAAAAGCTCTGATTTTGATAGCTAGTAAACATATTTATAATCATTCAGATGCTAAAATATGTGCTTCTAGTCCTCGGATGAATAAATATGAAAGCTGTGCCTGTTGATAAGTACTTACATGTTCATTTCTTTAGTTGCAATACAAATCATACTTTTAACTTTTTTTCATCCTTTTTCATTAAATTAAATGGGCCTAGGACTCTTTTAGCGAGTCTGTGTCATTGTGACACCACAACTGACTATGAATAGTGCACAAAACCACTACATACAATTTTGAAGGAGTTCTGACAGAAGCCTTTGACATAGAGATAAACTCTCTTCAGTGCATTTGCTGCTTGGGTTGATCAATAGCCTCGTTAATTTCTTTATATATTTTTAAATGAAGATGCATTCTCAATTCAGCATTTTGTGCATGTACCATATTTTAATTATATCCACACAGAATAATGTGAATTAGTGTGGTTAGAAGCTTGGGGAGGGGAGATAAAAAAAATGGAAACAACAAACACAACAAAAAAAATCAAAGAAAGAAGTAGTTAATCACAATTTTTAAAGGACATGCTCTCAATGGAAGAAGGCATGTAGCAGTTTAAATCTACAAGCACCTGGAAAAAAGATCACTTGGTAGGAAACCACCTTCCTCAGAGTCTAAGCAGGCTGAATTTTAGCTCCTGTGGGTTTTGGAAGTGACAGAGCTGACATGAGAGGCGAAATACAGAGATATTGTGCATTTGGACACAGTGATTTGTCTAAGGAATGGAGCATGAAAATGCAACTACTCTTACAACTGGTTTCAAGATCCTCTACAAAGGCAAGCAGGGGAAGCAAGATGTCCCTGTGGCCACCAAGCTGCCCAGCAGCACTAGCACTGCTGAGGGGCACCATCTGAGGCACTGGACAGAATCAGAAGATTGCTCCTACAACCAGATGAACAGTGCATGAAGGAGGAGCTGGTGAGTACTCACAGAGATCTAAGAGATAGACAAGTGCTCTCAATCTCAAAAGTCAAGAGAGGCAACTTACCCAAACAGAAAAGAACTCTGGAAGAGCTAAAAACCAAAGGTAGTTTACAAAGCAGCCTAATGATGCTCTAACCACTGTAACATCTCTTCATTCCTCTCATGAGGGCTTAGGTGCTTTACTTTCCTCCTCAGGCACATACTTAATTGGAATTACTGCACCTAAAATTGCCTGTAAATATCTGACCCTATCTGAGCTACTAAATCTTTGGAAGTGTGCGCCTTGCTTAGTACTATGCATTAAGTATGGCACTACCTAGAGGTTTCTAACTCAGTCTTATGAATGCACACAATCTGCAAATCAAGAATCAAACTGCAGAAATAAACCCATCAAAATCGCCCCTAAAATGATTAGATTGGAGGAAATAAATCTCAATAGCTGAAAATACTACTTATTCCTTTCATAATTTTTTTCTTTGCCATGTGGTTTTGGAGCCTTTCGTTTTCACTTTTGTTACATATTCCCCATGAACCTGAAGCCCAGCAGAGATCTCATCTAGACAAACAAATCCAAGAGAAAAGATTCGCAAACAAAACAAAGGATCTAAGAGTCAGTAACTAAGTAAACAGCTAAGAGATAAATAAAACAGGAATGAGAAACACTAACACCTAAATAAGTATGGCTAATACTCAGTTTTTGCTACTTTCTGCCCCACACGGGTCACTTGACCATTTCTGCATATATCTGCGACAGAAAAGTACATGAACACACAGAGCTCCAAACAGATAAGCACTTCACCAATTTAAACTGATTTTGTGAAAAAAGCCTCTCACTTCCAGTGCAGGCACACCAACAGCAGAGCCCTCTGTCAGGAAAACTCACATCAGCCTCAGATTTGGCCCCAACAGGGCTTCCTCCTTTAAACAAGAGGCTCAATCAGAGCTGTAGCTCATGTACAGACAAGGGTGCTTTAGAAACTCACTCTTCTTTCTTCAACTGGCATGATTAATATGAACACAAATGCAGAACTTCACAATCTAAATTAAAATTCAAGAGGAAGAGGGAAAATGTGACACCCTGCATTTTAAAACATAATGTTATGCAGAGACTAGGCCACTTTTACCAACCAAGCAAGACATGACATGAAGTTTAATAAATATTCAATAAAAAAGGAAGAAATATGAATTTGATGAAGTTTGCAGGCAATTAGAGCAATTTATTTCACTATTAACATGACAGACTAAATGGAAATCAGCTATGGGTGAAAATGCAGTTTTACTGCCCAGCATTCAGATCACTGTAATTAAATAATGAAACGGGTGAGGGGCATCCACAACCGACTTCTCTAGGAAGGCAACCATCCATCACAGCCTCCTGCCAGCCCCGAGCTGAGACTGAGAGGATGTGTGTGCCTGCCCGAGACTAACACTGCAGGGGAGATTCCTTTCCACTATGCAAAGAACACTTCCCACATGGCTAGCTTAGCCCAGCTCCTGATGCACTGAACATGCCAGATGCAGTTACAGGGTGCCAGGTTTAGTTTACTGCTTGTTTGTGTTGTTTTTGTTTGGTTGATTGTTTTTTTTTTTAATTAGGAAAATATATTAATTAGACATTAAGGAAGTCAGTATTTTATCCAATTCCTGACTGAAGCTAAAAAGCCATGATATTCCTTTTCCCCATGGACACTCCTTAGGAAAGCAGGATTCTCTTATATCAGACTCTCTAGGAACAAAAAAACAGCCTGTGCTTAATACATCACATGCAGCTCTTCTGCCTTCCAGGAGATTGGAAGCACAGGGGGTGCAGACACACTAGAACATTGCTGCCATTCTAAATTTGAGCATATACACTGCAGCATTTCAATACAAATTTCACTACCTATGTATGTTAACCAATGCCTAAATATTTTCTTACCCTTTTAACAACAGGTGCTGCTCTGAACAGATCTATCAATCCTGTTTCAGTCACTGAGTTGCTGTTCCTGACAGACTCTTCAGCAACAGAGTTAACAGTCAGTTGTGTCTGACAGATTCTGTATCTGTTGAGGTTGATAAAATGCTCCTTTTCTAAAATAGCCACTTTGTCTGGCAGCACATACAATGATCGAGGTGCAAAACACTTGCTCTAAATAATTCCTTCTTTTGACTAACTTCCCCCAAACACTGCCTTTTTGCAAGAGAATTTGAAAAACCCCCAAAATCTAAGACTTGAAATATGTCTGTTTTGCAAGCTTATATCATGTATAAAAACTAAAGCAGGCCGGTTTGGAATGCCTGATTTTTAGGAACCTTTATAGGAATTTCCCTTCTAGACACTGCAAAGAATCTTTTTTCAATGGTCCCCAAAACACTACAGATATTTTGAAAATCTATCACTAAAATACCCTTACCTTGCAGCATTTAGCATACAGCTTGACTACTGCTACTCACAGCTTCAGAGCTGCTCCATCCACTAATAGCCATCACCATGGGAACAAGGAAACAAGGACCAGTTAAAGAGAAAATATTTTCTTAATCTTTGAAAACCTACAGAGATGCACCTAACTTTCCTCAGTTGCATTTCAGCCATCAACTTACTGCTAAAGCAATTGGGACTTTGCCATACCAAAATCAATGAACTTCCAACCTGAATTAAGAACATTTTTATGGATCAGAATTTCAGTTTGAATAAAGATACCCATCTTTGTTCCAATTTTAGGAAACAAGTTTTTACAGATCAATTTCAGACTCAGTTTCAAAAGGAAGAAAGAGGGCCCTGAAAGCTTTGATTTCTTCTAGAGTTCAAGACAAGTATTCCATAGTGTCAATATTCCCATTTATCTCACCATATGCCTACAGATTTTCAGGAAAAGAAATCATGGAAAGGAAGGAAAAAAAAAGAAAGCTAGCCCAATGAAATCTATTCCAATGAACTTAATTTCAGCTAGGCATGTAACAAATTCACCTCTCTAGAAAACACTACAGACAAGTCAATGCAGCAACAATTTGGCTTTGGAGCAGACACAGTGCTGTATCATCGATTTACAAGATGACATGGTTAATTTAATACATATATCAGTATATACAGTGTCAAAGAACACACACATAAACAAAAAGGCATGTGTACATTTGAACAGCTCAGAGATAGCATACTAGTTTGTATTAACAAGTTAGATAACACCCTTGCACTACTGAAATCAATGGGAAGATTGTGATAGTCTTGAGCATGACCAGAATTACAGCCCAGTATATTCTGCAGAGGCCAGCATGGTGCAAAAACCTCCATCATCTCCTGAAAGTAGACAGGCTCTTTAGAAAGAACACTGTAATTAAACTCATTAAAGGAGCAAGAAAAGGATTTGATGCACAGACCAATTCATGTAGGATCCATGATATTGCTTGTCAAAGTTGTAGCCTACTCTTAAAAGCATACGTAGCACTGATAGGCAAATTAAAGAGAGTAAGATGGCCAAGCATCTTCTATATCAAGAGGAATACCTTGATCCTGACTTGCAGCCCCACTGCTTGATAGCTGGTACACTGCTCCCTTGTCAGGGCATCAGAAGGCTGCCTCAGTAACAAGAAGCCTGTAGATATAAAGTTTTCATAGGGAATATGTATTACCACAGCATAGTGAGGAGTTATTGATACAGAAAAATCAAAAAGAAAGAACAACACCTTTAATTGTCAAGATTCCCCCCTTCCCCAGGCTTAAAAGGGAGAGCCCCTCAAAGGCAACAAGGCACAAGGCACAGACACCACCACAGACAGGTTCTCCCACCATCATCCAAACTCCACAGGCACAGCAGTGATGGTGGCATCAAGGATAGCACACACAGCTCAGCACAATGCCACCAGCAGTTATTAGTGGGAGGGTAATAAAACACTCTGCCTTAAACAGAACAACATGCACCTGCTCCCCAGGCTCTAAACAAATCCTTCCTCTGGTTACCAAATATTTGAGAAGGCTGCAAGGGAGCAGCACATCCAAACTACCCACACTGCACCTTTTCCTATCAACCTTGTATGAGCACAGCGCATGAGAAATCTCAGGAGTCACCACCCCTTGCTATTAACAGAATACATTAACAGCAACACTATTTTAATGCTTTTTCAATTTGCATTTATCCAAATGCCAGTGTATTAAGCAGCGTTAATCACATGGTTTTGCCTGGGATATCACATTTACATTAGCATCTGTTGAGCTGCTAACATGCAAGACGTGTCACATTTGAATTTTTTCTGACAACCACCACACTAAAGAGCTGGTGATGCTTCACTGGAGCCTCCCTGAAGTTACAGTGACACCGTGTTTTCTGCTTTGCACACCCCCTGTGTTTCCTGGAGCCACAGAAAGCATAGTCTCTTGTTTTCTTGAGGGGTTTTGTTTTGATTTGCTCCACATATGCTCTCTGGGATACATTCACAAATTTCCTTCCCAGGTGGACAAACACGTATGGTTTTATTACTGGGCTCCAGCTTCACCTGTTGCAAACCCAGTCCCTCAGAGCTGCCTCAGCCCAGGGGCCACCCAGGGCAGAAAATGCCTCAAAAAGGCTCCAGAATCTCTGGGATCCTTTAGAGAACACCAATGTGTGTCCACAGTGATGTGTTCCCAGTGGAAGGGGGCTGCAGGGTGACACTCTGTGCAGCCCAGGGTCCTGTGACCCCTCCAGAGCAGCTCTGGAGGTTTGGGTTCACTCCCTGCCAAACCCAGCCCTTGGCCACACAGACTGACCCTCCCCAGAGACAGCGGGGGGAGTACCGAAAGAAAATTGTAGCAAAATATATATATATATTCACATATATTACTGTTATGTACAATTAAACACTATGAATATACAGGATAAGAATCCCAAACAACCCCAAAAGGGAAAAGGGGGAAAAGGGGAAAAGGGACAAAAATCAGGTAAAAATAAAATAGAGATATAAAACGCAAAAACTCAGGGGAAAGCTCAATAAAGTAACAAAATAAATGCTCACCAAAGGTGCCTCCAGTTCCTCTCCCTCTGTGCAGGTGGGACACCAGGGAGACCTGCTGTCCTCCGAGCACACCAAAGGAGAGCGAGGAAACCTTCCCTCCTGCTCCATCCACAGCTCAGTACGGGAGGGAATGGCGTGGAATGTTCCCTCAGGTGTGACCCTGTTCCCAGGGAAGGCCTGGCCCAAACCCAGGAATACCAAAGCCCCCCAGCAGCCCATCCCTGAGGGGGCAGCCAGGCAGAGCACGGCCTGGGCAGCACTTCCACGGGGAAAACAGGAGAAAAAAGGACAAGGAGCACACCCTGGGGAGATACAGAAAACTCTGTCAATGCTAACAAAGCCAGGGGAGGGTCCTGACCGGCCTGGATCGTGTACAGACATTTTGGGGGTTCCTGCTGAGGCAGCACCAATCTCCCACAGGGACTCGGTGATCCACAGGGAAACCCGCCCTAGCCCAGGAATCCACCACAAAACAAACCTCACCTGCAAGTCAGGCAACACCAGAGCATTTAAATCTCCCCCTCAGTACTCTGGGCTGAAAATTCTGCCTGAAGGCGACCAGGCGCTGTCCGTGAGGGGAGCACATCCCTGCCCTCACAGGGTCCAGGTGAGGCAGAGCACATCCCTGCCCTCACAGGGTCCAGGTGAGGGAGCACATCCCTGCCCTCACAGGGTCCAGGTGAGGGGAGCAGCTCCCTGCCCTCACAGGGTCCAGGTGAGGGAGCACATCGCTGCCCTCACAGGGTC
>JAWWEE010000002.1:2577129-2650235 GCA_035221455.1 Xenops minutus
GGAGCACATCCCTGCCCTCACAGGGTCCAGGTGAGGGGAGCACATCCCTGCCCTCACAGGGTCCAGGTGAGGGAGCACATCCCTGCCCTCACAGGGTCCAGGTGAGGGGAGCACATCCCTGCCCTCACAGGGTCCAGGTGAGGGAGCAGCTCCTCCCAAACAGGGTCCAGGTGAGGGGAGCAGGTCCCTGCCCTCACAGCCAGCAGGACGGTCACTGCCCCCCTCCCCAAAGGGTCAGGGGCAACCCTGCAGTAACAGGGCACTGGAGGGGTCCTCATAGACCACCGAGTCCCCTCCCAACCTGGCTGAGCTGGTATCCCTATCCCTATTCATGGGGAAGAGGGACAGGAAAGACCTTGTTGAGAAACAATTGTCATATCTTCTACAAAGGGAAATCCTGTCTCGATAACCTGGAGTCATATGAGGTGGTCAGTTGGCGTGTGAATAAAAGGGATTCTCAAAATAATTGGATTTTCAAAAAGCCTTTGACAAAGCCCCATGTGAAAGATTATTAAAGAAACTAAGCTGTCATGGGCCTGAAGGCAAGCCTCTTTAACAGAAGCAAAAGGTGATGAAGAAAAGCTGGCACCAGGGTTCCCCAGGGATACTTGTGAGGATTTCATTCAGTACCTTCCTCACAGACCTGGAGAAGGGTGAAACAGTGAAATCTCAGAGACTGCAGGTGAAACTAAACCACTGTGGGTAGTCAAATGTCACAGAAGTGGTGAAGAACACCGGCATAAAGTCAAGTGAGCAGGCAAGGAGGAGGCAGATGAGCCTCACTAGATAAGCTTAGAGGTAATACAAATAGGGATAATAACTTAAACCACGTCTATGTAATTATGAACTTATAGGAGTCACAACTTCAGATCTTGGAGTGATCACTGACAGTTACTCAAAGTCATTGGCTCATTGTGCAGCGGCCTCCACAAAAAGAATCAACAAAATGCTGTGAATCATCTGCTGTGAAAAGGACAGGCATTGCTTTGCCACTTCACAAGCCCTTGGCATGTCCCCGTTCCTGTGTGTAGTCCTGGTCTCAGGAGTGTTGCATCAGTTAGGCAAAGGCAGCAGACAGGATAAAGTGGATGGAGCTGCTGCCTTGCACAAGGAGAGAACAAAAGGGTTCAGACTACCCAGTCTGGGGGAAGAAAGCTGAAGAGGGTTTGCTGTTCTGAGGTTTACAAAAACACAGGTGCAGTGGCGTAATGTAAGGAAGTGCAGTTTGTCAAGTGCTGCAGAACAAAAAGTAGGGGGAACTATAAAATTACAAGAATATTAATTTAGAAGAGCTAAAATAACAAAATTTGTGAGGTGAACACCCGAGACTTGCTGCTGGCACAAGGGTGGGGAGGCAGGCAGTGCCAGGTGACTCAAAAGGTGCTAGGCAAAGTCATGGGCAGTAGGCAGGCAGGGATCTCACACCTCCTAAACAATTGTGGGTGGAGGGGGATGCTGTAGGAGAGGCCAGGCTGACTCCTCTCCCTGAGCACCAGTCCCTTTTGCCATGTAAGGAGCAAAAAACTAGTCTCTCCCAAGAGGCACAGTGACAGAAACACAGATTGCTATATGCTAATTAAAAAACGAATATGATTCTTTTAGAAGTTACAAATTTAGTTATTTTTGTTTGAAAGACTTTCCTGCTAACCAAATCTTGGTAGAATATTTTCCAGTGTTGATGTGTGAACAGTGTACTTTAAAAGACTTTTGGGTGTCTGGGTGGCAGGAGGTAAAGAAAAACAATAGAAGACAAGAGAACAATGTCCAAATCATTAGATCGTTCCAAATGTTCAGCTGAAAGCTCCAGCCGGGTCTTCAGTGCCCTGAGTGCTTTCCCCATCCTCAGTATGTCAGTATAAATTATCATCAACATTAATTCTTTTGTTTCTTCCCTTTCCTAACAGATGTAGTAATCGCACATTTGGACACTGGCAATATTTCTAATTGTGTAATGGGGGCAGTGATAGAATTAATTAATGAACCAAGTTAGATAGAAAATCTGAGTTAATTCCTTACAGGTTTTTGAGGGGTTACTTATGGCTGGAGGTGTTTTTGCAGGCTTCCATCTCTGTCAGAGGACCCAGCCATGCATTCCAATGAGAAAATGGGCATTTCAGGAAGAGAATAAGCCAGATATCGAAGCACCCACTGCCACAAGAACTACTTTCTTAGTGACAACAGGCCTCAGATAGTAGCTGGAGTCAATGCAAAGCAGTACTGCCAGAAAATATATTTCCCTGCTGAGAGCACAGCAGAGTGATTCCATTTGAATGTTACTTCATCTCTCCCTGCCCCCCCAATACACCCTGGTTTTCCTTGTCTGTTCATCTGATTGCTTCCTGCATAACAAAAGGCAGCTGCCTTCCACCAAGGAGAACAATGAAAGAAATAAATAAATCACACGTGCACAAACCCAGAGAATATTTCAAGGACAATGAAAACGATCAAGGCCACTCCAGTCTGCAGGCAACTGCAGAACTCCGAGAGATGAGCTCTGGATCTGATGTGGATCAGACGCCCTGGGCCTGTGCAGGATGAGCACAGAGCACAGATTGTACCCTTTGCCAACAGGGAGACAGTCACACAATACTTTGCTACTCTACCCCAGCCCACTGCTGGCTTTTACAGGTGGCCACTCACTGGAGGTATTGTGAACAGCCACAAAAGAGTCTGGCACAAAGGAGAGGGAAACAGAGCCAATAGGAATAAAGCTTGTTCACAGTCAGGATTGGGATCACAACCCCTGTTCTACTCTGGAAGTTTTAAAACTTGTTCAATTAATCCACCATAAATTACATGTATGTAAGGTTAAATGTCAAGCAAAAACGAGACTATTTAGCTAATAATGCAGTCTTACATAGAGCTGTTAAGAGGTAATAATTCTCAATGGCTATGTTTCACAGCTTTTGAGATTAATAACAAGATTCATATTTTCAGCATGTAGCTGTTTCAGTTGGTTTCAGTTTGGTGTATGAGATTTACTGACAGAAACACACTTTTCTGAACAAGTCTGTGTCCTATCTCTGAGCTCCCAGTTTCTAGTGTTCAAATTCACTGATATATTTTCTTTTTAATGCCTCCTGATATATTTGGCATGTCTTTGCAAAAACAACCAGCCGAGCCCTCTAAAAGAGAAAGACACACATACATATAATACTGCAGTGCAAATATATGACTCTACATCTCTGATAAAGCTGATCTGGTATAACAAGAATCTGTATGATCCATTCCCACTGAAGCTGTAATTATTCACCAGTCAGGAACATTTAAATAGACCTTGGGGCAGCATAAGACCAACCCAAATGCCATTTCTCCATGTGACCAAGAGAAGAAAGGCTTATTCATAGTACCTGGTGCTTTTACAGCCCAATCTTGCAGGGTACAACCTTCATACAAGTAAGACACCAATGCCAAACCTCCTCCAACCTGCAGCCTGCTCAAGAGCAGGGAGCCTCTGGCCAAGCTGATCTCAGCTCTGCATCCTGAAGTTGAATCAAGCTCAGGTGTCTACTTAGCCCCAGCCCTGGGAAATAGCATTTCACCCTGCTAATGCAGTGCCAGTCGTGTGCACTGGTCAGCAAACTGAATCAACTCTGAACATGCACAAACTAAGCTTCTACAAGAGATATAAAGTACCCTGAGGCCTCTATGTACGTTTTAGCACCCAGCTTCTCTAGTTCTGAATACCCGTTTTCACTGTTATGACGTTTTCAGTAAGCAAACACTGTTGACAACTCTGCTCACAGTCTTGCTCAGCAAACCATGGCACTTAGAAGAACTTTCCCCAGGCCTCACTTTTGAGGGAGACATGACTCAGACCATGACTCAACACCACCTCTCTGGATGGAAGTCAGCTGGCTGGCCTTGTGCTATGACAAACATCCAGGCTCCCCAGCACTGCCCTTTCACCTGATTCAACAATTGTCTATTTGCAGCCAACAAATACTTACTCCAACTCCCACTTCACTCTGTTTTATCATTAAATTTCCCCTATCAGTGTACACAAGCTGCAATGGTAACTCTCACTCTTGCAGAGACAAGCTCTGCGGCCAATTCACCTCATTTACCCCAGTGACGGTGAGCAGGTTTGCCATCACTCTCACTCAGAACTGCACACACTGCCCCTGGCACTTGGATAAAAGCAGTTTGTCAATAAAGCGCTGAAAGAAATTGCCTGCTTGGAGTGTGTAGTATCAGCTGATGGACAGGAACTGAACAATGAGTTTATCCTTACAAAAATAGGATAATTTTTAAGTGTCAGGAAAGAATTCAGACCCAGATGGTTTATTTTTTAAAATACTGCACAAGAAGTAATTTTTCATTCAGCATTCCAGCTTGGCCTCCCTCTAATGAAGAGCAGGATATTTTTCTTTTTGGTTTGAAAGCGGATGTTGATGTTTAACAGGTTGTATAGCTCCAGGCATTATTATTTTTCAAGCTACCAACAGCTTGAGTATGCCTTCTCTTTAACTGTGGCATTCCAGAAATTCCTAGCTCTAACCATACACACTGAGACAAAACTCCTGTGTCTTTGCATTATCTCCTCATTACAACTGATGAGGAGCTACAGAATCAGAGTGTGTTAAAAATTAAGGTTATCCTGTCATTTGGTCTAATTAGATAGCTTATTTTCTCTTTATAATTAGGCCCCTTTCAAGACACATTCAGTTCATTGATTTCTTCTTTGTAATCATTGCTTTATTTATCCTACATATAACTACACATGTATACATACATTAAGTGTATCCTTCTACATATACGTATACGTAAGGGTCATATTTATACTGTCAGTATTTGAAACACCACAGCTAAGAGTCTTTTCAATACAGGATCTCACTGATTCAGGTATTTGCCAGCATGAGAAGGTGACTCTAAAATGAGCACTCGGTTGTCTTAGATGAGGTAGACAAATACTGGCAGAAACGACATATTATATATCTTCAAACTGGAAAAAAATAAATAGAGCTACATATCAAGCCAGATGCAACTGAAAGCACTAGACCTCTAAGGAACAGCTGTAAAACACAAGGCTGGAAGGGGAAAAACTCCTAAGACAAACAAAAAGGAACCAATCTGAAACTAACCTGATTTTAAACCCCCCATGAGTTGCCTCAGAAAATTGAACAGGGTTAAGTTTGCACATTTTACTCCAGGCAGCACCGTGAGGAGAAGTGCAGCTCCCCGGATTTATCTCCTGTAAAATTTATCCCGCTAAACCCCATTTAGCCAAAGCAAAACAAACAAATTTTTAAGAGTAATGAGCCCCTCTTTACAGCCCCCACCCCACTCTGTCCTTCAGTTTTATTGCTGTATTTCTTTCCATCACACTTAGTGTTTAGTTGTTAGAACACGGAAAGTGAACAGTCAGCTAAATCAACATCTACCTGTCGTTAGGGAGCTCGATGACATTCCCTGTCATACAAGAAGTAAGGGAGGATACATCTCGATGGCCATCCTTCACCCCAGCAGATGCCAAAGTCGACAGATGGCTGGAAGGACGGCATCTCAATTCACTTTTGATCACTGATACGAGTTTGGAAGAACAGCTCTGCCCGGGCACTTCTGCAATCAGATGTGGGAGCTTTGAACAGAAGAGGCACTTGGTGATTTGACAGCACTCATCTCTCTCTCCTCTAAAGGATGTGAAAAGATGGATTAAGACAAACCTTGTGCCAAGCTTTATAATGCACTTCTAATGACATACGCCAAAAATCAATGCTTCTCCAATGTCCTGCCATTTCCTTGGATTTGCCAGTGGAGTGGAAAGCAGATATTCAATACCTGACACAGATTACTTCTGACTGCCAAAACATATTAACAAATGTATTCTGTTGGTTTAGGGTACGTACTCAGTTTCTGATGTTTGCCATAAAAAACACACCAGTACGTTTGGGGGGGGAAGTAAAAAAAAATAAAATAGAAAGAAAGAAACACACAACAAAGTAAACACCGAACTGAACTCCAGTCCATCACTGAGTTCAAGTGTTTTATGCAGAGGTCTGACACAACCACAGATGACATCAGCTGGCCCAATGGATCTTGTTTGTCCCTTTATTTCAGCATAGTTCTTTCCCCACTCCTACCTCAGTCATGCCCCTTCCTACATGACATACTTTCTCTAGCTTCTAAGAATAAGACAGAAGGGGTTTTCTTTTAAAGGCTGCTGCTGCCAGCCCTAAGGGCGCAGTTCATGTACTCTCTGGGGGCCAATACATCAGAGAGAGGATGAAAGGAATGTAAATTTTTCTTAACCTATCACCTCTAAGTCTACAATTTCAGCATGTGCAAACCTTTCATTTCTCCATTAATTTAGGGAGAGAGCCACAGGAGTCCACCACATAAAATCAAAGGCAGTTTCTCCAAATAGGATGCCAACTTCCATTCCAATATGAGGGCTACACTTGGAGAACTCCACACATGGGTTTTGAGACTACTACTGCCAGTTTGAAATTGCTAATGCATCAGCCCAAGTCAAAAACATACATACAAACAGATGCACACTGCACATTACTACAGTTCACACAGAAACAGAATTAAACCATCCAAAACATTAATTCATGGAGAATTAGTGGGCAAGAGAAGGAAAGCTGTGGGGTGCTGCTATGGGGAAGGGGCTGGCAGTGTGGGGTCATGTTGGCAGCTGGTGCAGAGGAGAGCAGCCAAGCAGCCCAGATGTCTCCTGCTGAAGGAGGAAGGCAACTGCAGGGAAGGAGCAGAGCCAGCTGCCTCAGATGTCTCACTCTGTCAGAGGGAAAGGTCCCTAGGTGTTTCAGCACAATGCCCCCTTCCCAACCTGGGCTGGCAAGGAGGAAAGGGCACAAGGAAACAAAAGAGACTGCAAGATCACTGTCACCTTCAAAGCCTTCTGCTAGGCAAGTGATGCTACTGTCCAACAAAATAAAGATTCCACTAAAACTGCAAATTCTCCCACAAAACCGTTTTGTAAAGTTTGGTCACAATGGAACATATATACCAAAAGGAAAGAGATGCAGAACATACCAAGAAAAAGACCAGCATTTCTGGCAGCAAGAATGAGGGAAAATCCACTGGCAAAAACCCAGCAGCTTGGCTTCTGCAGCTTACCCTCTGCTTCACATAAAATGGCACCTTCAACATTAGTTAAATATTTATGATTCCACATCTATACACTACCTGCACAGACACAGGTAGCTTGTCCTACCATCCAATAAAGTGAGGCAGGAAACAGAAACTAAATATGCCAGGGATGGTTTCGTTTCTGTATGTATAATGAATGTGCTTTTGCCAAGGACATTTATGACTGGCAGAAAGAAGGCACTGCAGAAACTGAAAGTGACTTCACTGATAGAAGCAGGAAAAAGTGCCTCAATATTCAGCCTCTTGTCATTACATCACATTAGGCCAACCCAGCAGGAATGTAATGGCAAAATTGTGGCTAGGTACATACACTGTATTTTCCTTGGGTTTATTTATTAATATATTACAAAGATTATTTGTCCTTTGATATAAGCTTCTCACCCTGCTGCACTCGAGGACAGTGTAGTACCTACATTAGGTACAGAGACATGTTTTTGCCATTGCATACAGTCAAATTTGTATCTCAGTAACAGAAAGCTCTCCTATTCCAGCATTTTGATGGGAAATTGACCCCTTTCACCCCCATTTGCTGACATCCCCATTTGCTTTATTGCTTTACAACATTTCACATTATCAACAAGCACACACAAGTCTCTGTGTCACTACAAACATCACTCAGGATGAATTCAGATCACTGTATAAGGAAAGTATCACCACAGGACAGAGGCAATCATCGAGACATTGCAAGAAAGCTGTTCCATGTTAGAGGGGAAAGCACTGTTACTCCTTATGCACAGACTCAGGAAGGAGGGGCTCAAATCCTATCTCCTCCACACTATGAATTACGGTGTTCTGCACTGAGAAGTGGCAATACCCTTAATACCACGGCTTAACTTCTGGTCAGCCCTGAAGTGATCAGGGAGTTGGATTAGATGATCATTTTAAGTCCCTTCCAACCGAAATATTCCACGTTACAGACCTCTGGCCAGTCCAAGGGTCTCCCTGTCCATGCTCTAGGTGACAGGGAGAATGACAAGGAAGATCTATCTTTGGCACCGGTTAAAATTTTCACTAGAAAAATAAGACTTTTCTGAAATAGTTTCAGCTGATCAGTATTAGTGGCAGAGGCAAGGAGAGGTTCTGAACAAGGCTTTGCATTTCCAGTTTTTCTTTGAAAATCTGACATCTGAAACATCACCCATCTGATTGCCATGACGTAAAAGTACTGTATGAAATGTTGCAGCTGCAGGATTACTGTGCAAAACCTCTAGAGCAACTACTTGTAAATATAAAAAAGCTAACACCACTGTGTTCCATAACTGTTGACATACACTAAGCCTTTACAGAGGTATTCATCTGTATCTTTATGGAAAGTGGAGGTCTGCAGCAAACCTGAAAAGGATTTCATTCCTAACCAGTTCTGCATCCCTAGGGTACTTTGGGTCTACTGTGGGCTATGTTTCTGATTTTCTTTTCTCTTATGCTGATTCAAGTCATTTGCCTTCTATTGCATCCTTAGGTCTCATTTAAGTCCATCAAACTACCAAATATGCATGAAAAGAAAACAGGCCCAAATTGCATTTGAGATCTCAAAAGGTATAGATTCGCATACTCCAGTCAACTTCCATGGAACTTGGCCACTGAGCTCTTCTGAAAACACAAGACTATGCCACTTGACCTTGTGGGGAGTGGATAAAAGAGTCCTATCTAGAAACATAAGACAAGCACAAATTCCATCTTCATATCAGGGACCCCACTAATCACCTGCTTATTATTTAAGCTTCTTCATATCTTATTTAAGCATTCAATTCACAAAATACTCCAGTAGGTGAAACAACAGAGGAACAATAACTCCAAAAATAAAATCAAATAAAATAAGGAAAATAATCAATGTGAAACACAGCAAGGCCATCATTCAACTTCCAGCCCAGAGTTCAACAGCACTAATGAGGCAGCACTCAGGGTTTGAAGACCATCCTCTAGACATATCTCACACAACAACGGCATCTGCTACTTGGTCCAAACATACAAAGGCATTCCTCACAGGCAACCCCCAGGAGGAAAAAGGGATATTTGTTATCACCCTAGACTGCTGAACTAGAACTACATTACCTAGTACAACTAGGTAATAAACCAGACAGTCTGATTGCTGACATGATGGATCAAGGTTTATACTGACTGCTATCAAACACCAGCAGCACTGACCTGGACAGCTGAGGCTCTCCCACCAGCTGCAGGACACTGGGAACAGCTTCATCCCTCTGGTCCTGTGCTTTGTCCTCTCCTTTGTCACCTTGCTGAGCTATAAGCTATTTGTAAAGGCCTCAGGTCCCTTACTAATTATTTGCTCTACATTTAGTAGAACACAACCTCATCTCCATTTAGAGACTGGAACACAACTTTCATTTCAGTACGTGTAAATACATTCTATATGTGCAAAAATCCTGTAGACAGAAGGTATCACTTCTCTTAGCACAACTCCTTTACCCTAAATTCATTGTGAAAAAAAAGATAGAATGGTAAATACTTAAAAAATTGGTCTTTAAACACTTAAAAATAAAGGAATAGATATCTTGGAATGTTAAAATCCAGCCCAGCTGCACATGCAAGCACACACATGCAGACTTTAGAGTTTATATCATATTCATGGCATGCAGTGTAACCATCAGGGAAAGCTTTATTAGATGAAAATAAATCTGTTGTAAGATTTCCTGGCAATTATTCTGCTGCCATTATCCTGCCCAGGCATTGGTGCAGCTTTTCAAATTAATGTGCTTAGCTTTCTGAGCAGAAGATCAGAATAGTGGAATTCTATGGGGAACTCAATTACCAAGGAAAATGATTGTTTGAGCATTCAAGAAATTGGAACGACATCTAATTGTAAATAGTAGATTATTATCTGGATTATGGAAGATACTTTGAAAGCAACTCAGACATGTACCTACATATGTCTTGAGGATGGTACCTGCAAGATTTGTAGCACTCCTGTCCAGCACGGAGGGGCTCCCTCTCAAACAGAAAACTAAACTATCACTGCAGGTTTGCTGGCTTTCAGGAAAGAACACAGAATGCCAATATCCCTGCTGAGGAGCTAAAAAGCTGAGAAAAACAAAATCACCAAGCCAGTTTCCCTGGGACTTGATCCTTTCCCATTCTGTATTCCTTTGGTGTGGATGAACATCAGCATGTTCGTGCATGGTTGGCTGTTCTGCTGCTTGAAGACTGCTGTTGAGGTGTTCAGGTGGTGGCTACACCTTGAGAGCAGCACAGCTCTGGTGGGGGAAGGCATCCTCCTGCATTTGAGCTCTGCTATAGCACAGGGACCAGTTTGAGTGGTGGAAAATGTGAGCAAGAAGAATAGAGTTTAAACCCAAGAAGTTTGTGATTCTTCAGAAAGCAAAATAGGACATTTTTAAAGGGAAATTGACTTGAGGATTTTCTTTAATTTCTGTCTGACTATAAGCAAGCACTACAGGTAGAAAATATTTTAGGAGTAAGGAAACATTTGAGAATTACAACAAACATGAAAGGATACAGGATCTATCAGGATGGACACTGAATAAATATCTGGCAGAAATTATGCAGGAAGTACATCTCAAACAGTACAAAAACCTAGAGAAGTTGTTGGGAATGATTCTGAAGTTCAGCCACAGAGAATAAAGCTGTGGCAACAGAAAGGCAACGTGAACAATTTGAAACCCACAGGTACTTATATGCAGATTTTATACACAAAAAATACATCTGTGGTACCAAAAAACCCCTACAAACAAAACCAAACCACAAAAAAGCCCCTACAATGACAAAAAAACCCAAACAAACAAAAGCCACAAAACAAACACCACAACAAGAACAAAACAACGCAGGAAATGGGAAACTGATTGGAGGACTAAATTTGCTGTACCGGAGCACACACTGACAAAGCAAAAACAAAATTGCAAGGAAGAAGCTGTAGTTGTTTGAGTTTGGTGTCGGGTGTTAGTTTGGTTTTGGTTTTCTGGTTTTTTTGGGGTTTTTTGGAGGGGAGAGGTTGCTTAGTTGGGGTTTTTTTGTTGGTTTGGAGATTTTGTTGTTGATTTTTCCATGAAAATACTATGAGGCAGCCAGGTGTATTGCAAGCGGGGTCTCCCCAGAGGTGCAGAAAGACGTGTGTGAGTGCCTGGTGAGAAAGCTACAGAAAATTCCTCCACACAGATGGTTTCAACCAGAAAGAGACAGAGAGAAAGGTGTGCAGAGTAACCAGGGAGCCCATTTCAGAGGGTAGACACAGGAACTCAACTCATTCAGACTCACAGTATAAAGGTTGAGAGGCTATTTAATTGTTTCCTACACACACCTTACCAAGGAGAGTGAATAAATTTTCACGAAACAAACAACCAACCCCCAAACCAAACTTGTTGAATACAATGCTGGCACCAGAGCAAGAGTAATGTAGCTGAGTAGACTCAGGTTGGCAATAAGCATTTCTTAACATCCCAGGAATATCAAAACTGTCCTTCCAAAGCAAGAGCAAAAGCAGCAACCATACCTCCAAGGGATAATAAATTTTACAGAAGGGATTACATGATACAACAGTTTTTAAGAACTAAGGAGTAAATTGCACAGCCTTCTGCTCCCTGTCAGGTGACATCAGTTTTTTTCAAATATAAATACACTTTTACCACCACAGCCCCAATTTTGTTCAAAGAAAAAGGCAACATTGCCTCATAAAAGGGAAGCCCTCAATTCTCTTGTCAAAACCGAGCTCATAGTCCTTCAACATGCATTCAGGATAACCTTTCCTATACCACATTTCCCCATACACAGATGAGCACATATTCATTCACAGCTGGTTGAGATGCAAACACACTCCAGTACAGACTTGCTGACTCAGTTTAACCCAGCATGTAGCTAAACACCACATAACTGCTCACTCACTCCTTCCCACAGGGGGATGGGAGACAGAACTGGGAGGGAAATAGTAAAACTCGTGGACTGAGACAAAGGCAGTTTAACAGAAGAGAAATGAATGGGAAAATAATAGCAGTAATAATAATAAAAAGCAAGTGTTGCACAATGCAATTGCTCACCACTTTCTGACCCAAGCCCAACCAGTTTTCCCAGTGGTGACCTCTGGCCAGCTTTCCTCCTAGTTCATACACTGAGCATGACACCCTACGGTGTGGGATATCCCTTGGGATGTCCTGGCTGTGTCTCCTTCCAGCCCCCTGTGCCCCCTCAGTCTCCTCACTAGCAGAGCACCATGAGAAGCTGCAAAGTCCTTGACTTCATGCAAGAACTGCTCAGCAACAACTCAGTGTGTTATCAATGTTATCCTCATCCTAAATCCAAAACACAGCACTATACCAGCCACTAAGATGATGAACTCCATCCCTGCTGAAACCAGGACACTCACCCCTTCCAGAGGCACTTTCCAGACTTGCCTTAGACAACTTGTCAGTAACTCACTCCCCCAGCCCTTAAAACCCATCAGAGAGAGCTCCATTCTTTTTACACACCTATAAAACCTGAGTTGTGACCAAGCACATTTTGTCTGCACTTTGACTCTGGGTAGTTTGGCCAAGCCATTTCAGCTACACAGCTTTCTGACACAGAACTGGTGTTACTCACATATTTTGAAGGTTACTGCATTACCTGCCATTTCTTACTGCAGAGAAAAAATGACTTGAGCCTTGAGACTTCAAACTGAGTGCTGACAAGACCAGAAGGAGCAGAAAACCTGTTCAGAAAGTTATTCCACAGCAAATGTGCACTTTGAGGCAAGTAGTTTTCATTTGCTGGGGTTTGTTTTCTATGCAATTGCTGATAGATAGCAAAGCTAGAGACCAGCAACAGAACTTCTTGGGTTTTGCTTTCATTTCTACCAGTGCTCCCAGTTTAATCAGCCATGATTTACACTCCAGAACACAGGTGAGTTTACTTTAACCATATAATGAAACACAAAGAGTCCATTGACTGTGCAAGTTAAAAAGGAAACAAACTCTTCCTCAGGTTTACAGCTGTCTCCCACTTACCCATAGAGATCTTTGCACCAGAACTGCCAGGACTTAACCTTTAATCCATGCAAGTCTGCTTCCCACTTCACCCTTCCCTGCTTTTCAGGAAAATTTTCCCTTGCCTCACAGCACAGAACAAGACATTAAAATCTTTCCATGCCTTTAGAGAACATCTCCCCCCCCTGACCACTAAGAGCCCCTCATGTAACTAGGTTGACTGAAGTGCTCTCCAGCCCCGCCAGGAATCACAGAAACCACCCACAGCTGAGACCAGGCTGCAAGTGTGTCTGAACACACATCCTCCTAAAGGGCCATCACCTGTGTGACAAGACTGCTGTTCCTCCAGCCTTTTCCCATCCTCAGGGAAGCGGAACTGGCTGCCAAAGGGAACGTGGCATGGAAAATGCATCCCATCGACTACTCAGGGTAAGTCAGAGCAGCCTGTCTGCTCAGCCCTACTCTCATTTGAATTTCTAGCCCCAGAACAGTCACACACTGCAAAAATAGCAGGCAAAACCCACTGCCACATAGCGCCTTACAGACACCAGTGCTGGCCTCTTATCTGCCTTCAAAGACTTGTACTAGCAAGCCCATAGGACATCTGCACAGGAATCAGAATAAACAGCATTTTCCAAGCCTTTGCTAGCAGCATACTGAATATGTACCATTAAATATTCATTTTTGAGTGGGTTTCAGACATACATGACTCCCATAATCAACATGCTGTCTCTTGCTCGCATGAGCCTTGTATCTCTTCGTGAAAACACTGCCATTTCCTCCATCCATCTCCAGGAGGCTTGCAGGAAGTATGGAGTTGTGCTAGTCAGCTCTCCACCTAACAGACAAGGGGAAATCAGAGCAGCAAAGGGGAGACTGACTGTCCATGGCATGTATCAGTATAGCAGAAACACAAAAGGATCAAAGGCCAGAGGTGACACAGCTATGACAGAGGAGTATGGCATCTTTCTCACATCTACAAGCAGCTCAAGACAATGCAGTGCTAACACAGGCACATCAGCTCCAATCTACTGATGGTATTTTTAAGTCAAAATGTTATAAGCCATTTCACTTCCGATTATTTTACTGGAAAACATCCACCTCACGCTGTTGTGCCACAGTTTTGAGGGAAGGAGAAATACAAGCAGTGACAACATTCACTAGTTCTCAGGTGGGACAGGACCAGTTCCCAGTTCACCCAGTGCCACCTTCACTGCCTGGGTAACCGCCTGGCTTGTGCCTTGCTCTTCTACCTGTAACAACACCATACCTCGTAGCTCACACTCGAATTACTGAGAGATATTTAGATGCCTCTGGAGATATCTTTTTTCTTTCTGTTTAAGAGCCACAACTAAGGGCTTCTACCAGGTAGTCATATGTAAACACTGCAAAAAAACTATGGCATACTGAAATTCCAAAGAAAAATACACTGACTTTAAATACATGAATTCAAATAAAGAATAATTAGCTCAATATCAAACTGGATGTAATTAGGCATTAAGCAGATTTTTCTGCTAAATATCTGTTTCTGGACTGAAGGACCTATCTGCAAATTTATATGAGCAGTCCCAAACCCTGATGGGAGACTTTGCAAAAGGCTTGCAGCCATGGTAAAGTCCAGTGCAAATAGCCATGGACACCACTGGTCCATGACAGGGACTCACCAGTAGTGTTTGAATGGGCATCTCCACTTCCAGGCTTACCCATTTTTTTTAAAAGGTTCTGAGGTGCTCTGCAGGAATCACTCAAGCCACTCTTTTCCAAGGAAATCAACACTTCTAAACACAGAATGAAAGGAGGAAGAAAGGCTTTCACGAGATGCATAACCAGCTGTATGACTCTGAAGCAACCCCACTGGAGCACCTCACATCTCAAATCCAACATGACTCTTTCTACTCTACATTTAATTTTTTAAAAGTTATAAATGTGCCATTGTCTCGCTAGAGCTTTAGGGAAACACAAAGGAACTCATTGGCAATAAAGTGCCAGCTGCTTCCCTGTAGCTAAGTTTATCACAGTTTAATAACAAACACTTTTTATATAATTTATAGCCTCTGTCTGGTAGTTTTTTTCAAGTAGATACCTGTGAAGTGGATGTTTCCAACCTTTGAAACTTAACAAAAAATGTTGCTTACCAAAGAGCAACAATATATATGTATGTACGTATACATATATGTACATGTTTACATAAATATTTGCATACGAATAAGTTAATATATGTATATATCATGTATGCACGTGTCTATAAATATATTTAAATTTTCACAGGTGGCAGCCAAAAGCAAAAGTTTGTGCTCAAAAGCCTTCCACGGATACAGTGAGAGTTTTTCCCTGGCAGCAGTAAGTCCCAAGACTAAGGATAATCTCTGGAAAGGCTACAGCCCCTGTGAGATGAGAAAGAAGATGGCACACCTGGAACAGGGCTGGTAGACCTGTACTGGGCACTCGTTGTGGATGGGAATCAAAGACACGACATCGTGACAGCTGACTGTGGAAACTAAACTTGGGGGTCAAAAAGAGTGGCCCTTGGATCAAGGTCTCAGATGAGCACAGCAGTTAAGTAACATTTAATTCCCACAGAGCTCCAGGAGATTTGCAAATCCACTCAAAGCTAAGCACAAGGCTAAGTGCATTCCTGAGTAACAACATCCATTATGGGAGGGTTAATAAGAGGTTTGAGGCTGATATAAATACGAGATGCCACAGTTAAACATCCTTTACGTTTCCAGCATCCATTGGCACTGTCTTTGCCAGCCACGTTACAAGGGTTTATACAATAGCTTACACTGAGCTCACTTGACAGTTACAATTGCTTAGGAAGTACAAAATTAGAAACTGGAGTCAAGGCCTGCTACATGGTGATCATCTCATGACCACAGCAAAATTATAGTTGTCACAGGTGCTAGCTTACACAAGTTGGTTATTTTTATTTTCCAGCCTGTTATTGTTACTAAACACTGCAGAACTCCACATCCCACACAGAAATTTCATTCAGCTCAACCAGGAGGTTTGTTTTTACATTGGGACTGTAAGGGCAAATTGAACTTCAATTTTTACTTACACTCAGAAGCACAGCTCCTCCAGGGCAGAGGGAGAGGGGGGGGTGCCATCACCTGAGGCTGCTGCCTTTCCAAAAGCTCTGCTTTCAAGGCAGTTAAACTATTGCTCCTCTTTTTTTCCTAGCAAGTTGTCTTCACAATTTCAAAACTGTTTTCCCCTCCTAAATTACTTGATCCTTGCTCTTACTCTTCTTGCACTTGAAAAGATTAATCAGGGATGAGAGGTTTGTCATGTGGGCTCCACAGACACAGAAAATACCACTCCATAATACTCTATGACCCTTCTTATTTTCTTTGATGAATACAGTGGGTCAGCAGAGCCACTGTAGAGCCAATGGGTAAAATGAACACAGGCTCTTAAGAAGAAAATATGAAGGAAGGACAACCCAAGGAGTCAACATCAATTTTTATGGCACCATTACACTATAGGGAGAGCTGACAAAAACTTTGCATCCCCCAGAAACAAATGAAGTAGTATCAACTAAAAGGAGTATAATTTTCCCCAAGTTCAGTAATCCTGAGCAGGGTCTATTCAGTTTCACTGGTGTATCATAGGGTAGCAGTGCAGTACAAGTGAAGGAGGTCTGGCCCCCTCCTCTCACTGCAGCTGACAGTGCAGGAGAATTAATTCACTGAAGTAACTGCAATCTCGGTGATGCCATGAAACTTCTGGTTTCCAGACCATAAACACTGTAAGCCCTCAAAGTGTCCCTAAGATAGAACAAGACACAGGATTTAGTTCCAAAGTCATGGTTAATGACAGCACGTCTCCGGAGCGATATTAAACTGTAAACCTTGGTGGGAAAGGCAGTCTCTCACTATTAGAGCTCAGGGTGAAGCCTATGGCCATATTATTATCTTTTACGTCCGCTTCACAGGTTTAACACTTTCCTCCAAGCCTCTGGTATTCTGCCTCTGAGAGATACAGGGGATTTAATAGACTTAAATGTGATAAAGGCTGGCAAACATCCTATAATCTTCTTTTTTTTTTTTTTTAAATAAAAGAAAAATATCTAATAAATAACAGAACCTTGGCATGAATCTTTGAGGAAGATGCTAACAACACCAGATTATTTCCATAGAAATGGACTTCACAAACTCATGGAGATCCACATAACAGTACACATCCATATGTATTAATTATTTTTTTAGCCTATTAAATTTATGCCTCTAAACAGATTCCAAACCCAAGCTTACAAATCCTCCCTATGAAAATATTAATTGACTTCAAAATTTTGATTTAACTAGCAGAGGATTCAGGAATCTCATCAGTATGTGTGGAGTGGCACAGGAATCATGTGGCTTCCAACAAGCTGAAAGAAAACCAGTTGAAATAACTGCCTCTTTTACTAACCCTCCTGTTTGGAAAATGGCAGGGACCATGGCTCATGCAAGAAGGGCCAGCTTTTCAGTGAGCTGCTTGTTTGTCTCCATTTCTCAGTCCTCCCACTCCAACAAATTTAACTGGCAACCTTTACAAATCGGCCAATAAATTACTGTAAATGGAGAATATACTTCCTGGCAAAATAAATGATAGCTGAAAAGTGCCTAATGGGCCTTGTACGTGGGAAGAGGTTGGCTTTGTTCAATATGCTGCATGGTCTGCTTTATCCAAAACAGAGGCTTCATTCCCCCAGCCTCCTCACCCACACCTGTCCTGGCCACAGCTCGGCTGTTTCCCACAGCGGTGTATCACACGTGGCTTCCTCTGGAAAACCAGAACTCGGACCTGCCTATAGGGTGTCAGTGGCCAGTGCTGCTCTGAGCATCACTCCCTGATCTGCCAGCACATCTCCTGCCCCAGTGGAGCGTGAGCAGCCGCCCGTCCCGCTCCATGTGCCCGCGCATGTGTGCGCTGGGCTTGTCACAGTGTGAATAATGCATGACACTGATCTCCCGAGTCCCCAAAGCTTCACTTTGTCTCATTCTCCTCCCTCACTGATGCAACTTCTGCATCTGTATTTTGACAGTCTGAAGGTTTTCTGTTTATGTGATTACGTTACCTACTGCTTCTGCATCTTAAAAACAGCCCCAGTGGGCAAATATGCCCAAAAAAATAATGGAAACGTACATGGTTGTTTTAACTCCCCAAGTTCTCCTGAGAGTAAGTGAAAATTAATCTTGCAAATGCTTTCACACGAGTTACCTTATCGTGACAAAGATACATTTACCAAGCTGAGCAAAGTCTTTGGTGAGTAAGAGAGACTCAGAAAATAAAAGTGTTGGCAATCAGCTGCCTTTATTTTATCAGCAGATCAGATACTGCTCCTATTATACCACACTCGACTTTGCACCAGCATGGCCCCTTAGAAAGCCCTGACTTTTCCACATCATTAATATCCTTCATGTCATGTGCCAATGCACTGCTACCATCACAAGATAAACAATATTAATGCAATGCAACAGCTACACTTAAAATACACATTTATTGTCAGATTAGCCCTGCTCTCTGGTTGAGTCACATACGATCTAATCTACTACAGCAGCTGCAGACAGTGCAAATGTCACAGGAGCTGAAGTGCAGCATGTCACGGGGCACGGACTTTAAGACTTACAATAGGCACAAACATTGACAATTTTGCTTAAAAGTGGTCAGACACATTTGCATGATTGGTGCAATGTACAGGTCCTTTGATTAGAGCACCAATCTCATAGCCACTGAATTAAAACTTCCCATTTTTGACTAAGCAAAAAAGATTTATCAGACTCCACAGTGTGCACAGTGGCAGTAAAGAAAACCTACAATTTTGGAGCCTCCTACCAGGAGCAGATGTCACCCTCAGGAGATTTGCAAAAATCTTCATCAAGACATCTCAAAAAGCATCTGCAATTAGGAGAAGGGATTAAAATAATTACTACACCCTTCCTATTAATGTCAGCTGGAGCCAGCTTGAATCTCCATGCACCATCTTCAGAAGCTAATCCCGCAATTCTTTCTGAGCTGGTATTTTGCTGTTGCTCATAGTAATCATATTTGTTTGCAAGTGATAGCAATTCTGGCTTTGTATGTGTGCTGAGGTCACAAAACACCAGGCGAACTCACTCAGGCATAGATGGTATTGCACCACCTCGCCTCACTGTCAAGTTACCTTGCATATGATCATGGACCTCCAAACTGAAACCATCATGTACCAAGCACTCTCAGCACCTCATTTGGTCTCTGGGGAAGGTTTGAAAGTAGAACACCCCTATACCCCAAGCTCTATATCCCAAGCTCCTTTATTGTTCAGTGCATCACTTAGTGTGAACAACCTCTCTCAAACTTGTTCTCAAGCCTTCACAAATGCTTCCTTAGCTTTTCCAAAATAGAAACTGTTACAGGAATACAGCTGTTCACCCAGGCATCAAGTTGTGTCGACCTTCCAAGGTACACGGCCAGTGCTTGCAGTGCGCTGTCTGCTAATAGACCACACAATGTGATCTCAGCCAGGCTGTGAATTTTACTTTAGAGAAAAAAAGGAAACCAGCTTAGGCAACTCCACCTTCTCTCCACATCCTTGAACCTGTTCTCCACTTTCTTCCCCCAATATAATCTACTTTGTTCCTGAAATACCTCTTCTTTTGTTCCTGAGATGCCTCTTCTCTGACTTTGTTATTCCCTTCAGTTCTTACCTAACCCTTGGCATGTTCCAGAGATAACCATTCTCTTTTGAGGTGTGCTGCTAGAAAATTGTTAGAAAACAGGTTTTGGAAGGAATAAATCCCTGCATACAACTCTATCATCACCTAGCAAAGTGCATGCAACAACAATGAATGACTGGGGAAGGAGAATACGCTTCTGCCAAATTCCCTAATACAATAGGAAACCTGTCTTTTCCTAGGCGAAAAGACAAATAACTTGTCAAAAACTGGAATTTCTGCCTAAAATCCTATTTTGGAGCTTAATGAACTAGAAATGCCAACGTTCCTTAGAAAGAAACAGAAATGAGGCCCATCCTGAAACAATGTCAGCATCTTCACTTTGCTGCCCTAATCAGCACTGCCCAGGCTACATCTCCTCTTCAACCCTTCCCCTTGAGCACTGTGCTGAAATACAAATGCATTTACAATGGGACTCTCAAATTTCATGTTCTTTCATTAGTAGCCAGGAACTGACAATAATTAAAATTACCGTGCCATGAGTAATACTTACAAGGACTAAAAAGTTATTTCATTCTCTACTGAAAGCAACGGGTGAATTTCAAATCTAGGGAGAAGGATATCACAATGCCTGCAGCCACTCCACAAAATGATGGCTGCCTCCAAACCTCTTACCAAAATTCACCATTTAATATGTTAGTCACATCTGAAAACGGATGTGTGTGTCAAAAGGAAATAAAGAAACTGGCTCAATAGCATTTGGATAAGAAAAATCCCTTTTAGACACTGCTGTTCAACCCTGCAATCCAATTTATGTCCTTAGAAACTGTTTCTGCTAGGCTCTGCTTGGAGGATGGCATTGTGAGAGGAAGTGACCTGCATCAGAACAACAAATACACCTGGTGTGAAAGCAGTGAACTTTAAAAGCCTTTCAGAAATTCAGAGTATTATTTAGTCAATCATATACCATGGAGCTGCCCCCAGAGCTATATGTCATTTTGATAAATTAACTGGAAAAACTTGAAGCATAAAAAAGTCAAACGTGGATCCCAGACTAGAGCAATCATGCTTGAATGCCAGATAAAATACTTCCCACAATAAAAGTCACGCTTGCTACTGTTTAATGTTTAAGATAATTTTGAACCTGATCAAGGTCACTGGTTGCATAATGTGTTCAGGTTTTCTCTGCATTTGGGTGCCTAGAATGGGAGCAATATTAAAAATGTAAATCTCTGGGGAATACTTGCCTCACCCACAAACACTTCTTAAGGATTTGGCAAGCTATGATGTCAAAGAAAAAGGCATTATATTATTTCTGGGAGAATTCAGGAAAAACACAACATTTTGATCCCTTGAATTTCTCCACAGACTAAAGGAACACTGCACAACACACGAGAGAGCAAGATGTGCTGCAGAAAGGTTGGTACCAATTCAAGGTAGGGACAAGAGAAGACTGCTGAGAGGAGAGCACATGCAAAAAGTGCAAATGCCCACGGTGATGGGAAGTCCTCATCCACAGCACCTTGCTTCTCTCCAGTAACCAGTGAACCCAGAACGTTTTGGGAGCCACAGCTCTGCAAATCCTCCAACCTTTGCCCTTGTTCTCAATTCATTTATGCTAATTGTATCACTTCTCTTACAAAGAAGTCCTAAAAATAACTATTTTTGGCCCAGTTCTGATGCCATGTCTTATTCTGAGCATTGATTTAGCACAACTCTCCAGGTGTGGCTGGTGCCTATCAACTTCCAAAATAATTTTTCATGTTTCAGTAGGGTTTTAGACCTCTATGTTGCACTGCATTGTGAACAGGGATGTGCTGCTGTTCTCCAGAGAAGCCACAGCAGGGTGGGGAGAGGCTGACCCAGCTGTGTTGATCTGGGCTTGCCTGGTGGAAGCCTCTCCCAGAGCACAGCTGGTTTCCCAGTGCCAGGTACAGCCATCTCTAACTTTCTGGAATACCATATTACTTCTCCTGCTATCTCTTTCTACAGCAAAATCAATAAATAAAGCATGTTACTCCAAAACTAACCAGAGCTATCAAAATTAGCAGTTTCCCTTTCCATCTGCCTTTCCCCACCTGGGTACTGTGGGTGCAGCACAATGGGAGGCTATGGAAGCAAGAACAGCCCCCATTCTCATCTAGCCATTCCCATAGGCACATTCCATGCTTGGGACCATGAGGTGTCAAAGGAGTGAGCAATGCTCACGAATTGGCCTTTGCAAGAACATAACCTCAGGGGGAGGAAAGGAGAGCATTAGTTTTCACAGAGAGTAAACACTGTGACTCAGTTTTATTTCCCAGGCATCCTGACTAATTCAGCCCTGGGGGAAGGCAAAAAACACAGGAAGTTTTTTTATACCAACCTTTCTAAAGGAATCCAGTATATGATCTGCCAATTTTTCTTCACCTAGATAATACCTCTGACACCATCACCATTAATCTTATTTTCAGCCCAACAGTTCTTTTAAGGCCAGGATGTAGCACTCTGCCCATTACAGACCAACTTCAAACACCAAGGTACATTCAAAACAGCACAGCCACTCTAAAGTCTACCAAAAATTCACTTTTTCTGATCACCTTTCCTTGTTGAAGGCTGCTGAGCAGAACTCACCCAGCTCCCCTCCTGCAGGTAGCCCCGACAGCTCTGCCACACGACCTGGAGCCAGGTTCCTCTTGGCTTTGTCTCAGATGGGTCTTAAAACTGGAGTCCCACTTAACTCATTTTTCCACTTGACTGTGCAGGGCAATCAAAAACTGCTCAATTTTATTTTGCATTAGACTTTAGGCATTGCCTTCCTGCTTCTGGTATGATAAATTAAAAAACAGAGGGGGAAAATAACCACCACGACTCTCTGCAGAGCACTTGTGGCAGGCAGCTGTTAGTAGGCACTGAGTTTTATAGTCCTAATGTTCACTTCTCTTTTTCCCAAACCCTCAAACACTGTGCATTGCTCAGCTTTCCTGAAGCCTCTGCCAAGAGAGCTGCCTGCCTCCCTCCAGCCCCTTTGAACCACTACCCCTGCCCAGCAGATCCCATAGGCTCTCCAGGCTGCTTTAGATGGAAACAACCCTTTCCAGCCTCCAAGTTTTCCCTACTGTTTTGTTCAAGGGCCCACACTGTCCTGTTTGCTTAGTTGATGCCAGTGCTCACTTTCTTGTTCTCTGGTCTTGAATGTTGTGGGCAGCAAGCAATGCAAACCCCACCTTCCCCAGCTGGTCCTGTGCATCTTTTCTACTGCTGGAGGCACTGTCAAAATCATGCTAAGAGAGCAGCATCTCTCCATTCCCCATCACCCTCAGGCAGTGAAATACAACCTTCCCCATGCATTTACAGAAACTGTCCCCAGCCTCTAATTTACCTCTTTTACACCGGAACTAATACCTGGGCACTGTGGCTTTTGGTTATCTACAAACATTAAAAAACCATCTCAAATATCCCTAGAGCACCTTCCAGTAGCTGCAGGGGGCCAAAGAGGGACATTTTCAAGAGCATGGAGTGATAAACAGTAATTGCTTCAAGCTGACTGAGGTCAGGTTCAGATTGGATACAGGGAAGAAATTCTTCCCTGAGAGGGTGGTGAGGCCCTGGCACAGGATGCCCAATCCCTGGAGCTGTTCAAGGCTGGGTTGGATGGGCTTGGAGCAGCCTGATCTAGTGGAAGGTGTCCCTGTCCATGGCAGGGGGTTGGAATGAGATGAGATTCAAGGTCCCTTCCAAACCAAACCATTCTCTGATTCTATGACAAATCTGTGAAAATAGTTATAGTGTCTTCTTTTGGAAATACTTTATTATATTTTTCCTATGAACCCTATGTGCAAGAAACATTTATTTAACACAAATACATATCCAAAGAAAGAAAAACAATGATGCCTGAAAAGCAACACACACAGCTGGTTGCTTTTCCACCTCCTAGTTTTCTGTATCCTGAACATCACAGCACCGAGGAAATGAGGTTGATATATCATCTCAGTTTTCCTGATGCTATTTGGGATAAGAAATAAACAAGTACATGGGATTACTTACTCAAAAATTACTATTTTGGAGGGTGCCATCAGTCTCTGGATACCAGGGGTGCCTTGCCCAATTCAGATTTTTGCAAGATTTTTTGGTCACAACCGGGGCTGCCTGAAACACCTGACAGAGCATGACTACATCCACCAGCTTCTTGCATTTTGAATTAACATTGCTAAATGCTCTAGTAAGAGAGGGGAAAAAAAAAAAAAAAACGAAAAACAAAAGTGAAATCAATCCGCCCAGAGGCAAAAGAAAACATTCTTGCACACTCTTAAAACAAAAATGTGGCCAAACTTGGGCTTCTGTTTTCCTGCCCCTCAGCTGGGGTTTGCTAAACAAATGCCTTTGAAGTGTCCCTTCTTTGCCGAGGGGAAGGATCCCAAGCCCGGGCGCTCCCGCAGGATCCCAGCCAGCCCTGTCTGTGAATGGGTGTCTGTGCTGCCCATCAATGGGGGTCTGTCAGCCCCTGCCCAGAGCCCAGGGCAGGGCTCAATGCTGCGCTTCACTCCGCAAGGGCTTCACTCTCTGCGAGCCCGAGGAAGCGAAAATAAAGCCGGGTCCGGGCAGGGAGGAGGGCAGGAGGCGCTACACAAATACAGGCATTGCCCCGAGCGTCCTTGTGCCGCAACAAGGGATGCTTGTCTGCTCTCCCTGGGACATCAGAGCTACGGGATGGTCTCTTTTCCCAGGTTTTATTTCAATTAGAGAAAAATGGTTTGCAGAGGTCTCGGACACCATTATCAACGTGCTGTGCCTAATAGTACAGCTCTGGATCTGTGGTTCTACTTCAGAAAGCTCAGTGCTATATGGTGTATCACAATGAGCTCATTGTTCTTGCTATTGAATAGCCACGTTTGAATTTTGGTATTGATGAAATAATGAAAGGGCTACTTCCACAGGAAATCACAAGAATTAATCAACCAGAACAGAAGGACCCTCATATCCTGCTCTCAAGCAGGGATTTCACTTTGAACTCACGGACACCCTAATTCTCCTCTTTGTCTCCATGTCAGGTTGCATGCAGGGGAAGAGGCAGTAATGCTCTGCATGGTATTGCTGTGCCTGACCCCACCTACCGAAGTCAGGTTTATTTATTAATATGCATCCCTTCCCAAAGCACACTCGTTCAAGGTTTTCTAGCTACTCATTGTAGTTAAATAGGCCTTATCTTTCCTACCTGCCTGGTGGATTAGGCACAAACCTTTCCCTAAGACAGAAACCAAGTAACCATGACTACATTTAGAAACAGGTCTGCAGCCTTCAGACTTTTCCACCAATCTTGAAAGGCTGCCCTGGTTTATAACATTTAAATTGCATTGCTCTTCAACTTTCAAGTGTAATTATTTTACAGAAATGACCTTCATTTCACATAAAACCAATTTTTAAAATGTTTCTGAGGTGGATGTCACTTAAGCCTCAGGATGCAAGGATGTCCCAAACCATTTTCCCTGGGAAAGCAAAAAGACTTTTTTCAAATATTTTTAAACATAACTCTCACTTTTGCTTCTGGGGATCACATTCCTCCGTGTGATATTCATTGCCCCAAGATTCCTCTGCTTTGGAGGGGGTGAGAAGAGGGGCAGTAACAGCCAAACTCCATCAGCAACAGAACAAGCTCTTTCTGCTCCTCAGCCAGAGGTGAAGTCTGGGGAAAAAAACACATTCATGCTCATGAAAACAGGAGTGAGATGGAGACCACTCCCGCTTGTTCCAAATAACACAGAATGCTGGGTATTGTGGTGCTGGAGCTACCCGCAAAATAAGGGGCATAAATCAGGATTTGAAGGCTGACTCAGTTTAAGCTTGGCTTAAGCTACTGAATAGAAAAATATTTATCTTTAATAGGCTTTAGTGAATCCCAGCCACATTATTCATCCATAGATTTTTGGGTTCTGAACAGTTCACAGCTCTAAACCTCTTTAATGGCAGCAAGATCCTTGTATTTGTGCAACAGCTTAAAAAAGCCAACATTTGTTTGGGCTGACAAACATACTTAAGTCTGTTCTTCAAACAGCAGTTGATGAAAACATTGCTTCTCAATTAAACTAGCATATATTAACATTTATTAATTTCCCCTCAATCCTTTGGTTTAGTCTCAGGGTGACAAATAGGCCCTGAAGAAATCAGCCAGCTCCTTATGCCACAGATGCAGAGAAAGCCCAGGAGGTGCACACAAGCACTTTGTTTCTGCTGGAGCCGTGGATGTTTTGCAGCAAAGTTCAGTCAGGACAGTGGTGACTCTGTGTTCCCTGACAGCAGAATGTCACACGTCTCAGCTCAGAGCAGGACACAGCTCTAGGGAAACCATGGCATGCACCCCGGGGCCAGATCCAGCCAGGGCTGCCTGCTCACCTGCAGCAGTGGGGCAGTGCAAGCACCTGTGGCTGTGGCTGCAGCCCATGGCTCTTCCTTCACAAAATAAACCCCCTCAGCAGGCAAACTCCCTCTTCTGCTGCAGTTCAGGGGGCAGCATTTCCCCCTGCGGGACATTCAATCTGTGCCATAATTGCACATACCATTTCTTTGCAGAACAGAGCCAAGCAATACCAGGGCACAGACAGATATATGTGGATTTCAGCAGAAAGAGCAACACGTTAGAATAACCAAAATGACTTCACAGTGCAGTCTGAATCTCCAGCACACGGGGAGATAGGGAGGTGTTCCCAGGCTCACACGTGCTGCCTGGTGGCTCTTATGCCATGTGATACCACCCAACTCAGCTCATTTTAACTCCCCAAAGCAGAAAGGTAAGCCAAGGTTTACCTCTGAGGCCCTGAAATCCCAGAAAGCTGCTCAACACACTTGGAAACCCAGAAATGGCACAAAAAGAGGTGCCAAGAGGTTCCTGGCAGGTGATGAGGTGCTACGGCAAAAGCCCTCCAGATACACAAGTTACTCATTTCTACTCCATCAGACCATGGGAACATGACAAAGCCAAGATGCATGACAGGAAAACAAGAAACAAAAATCCAGCCTGTGATGTGCTCCAGATCATGACAAACATTAGAATACAAGTGTAAAGTTTGCCTTTTCTTTTTCCCAGTGAAGGATTTCAAATCCAGCCCCAGTATTTCCTCTATTCCCTGCTGTTTGCAGAGCAAAGATGCTGGAGTGCGGAGTAACAGACACATTTCCACAACATCAAGTGACTGAAAGGAAAAGGTGTTTCAGAAGAATGAGAGAGTAACATGCTTACATGTAATGACACAGTGGATATGCTGAAGAGAAAAGCAGAACTGCAGCGCTCCCTTCTTTCTCCTGAAGTCAAGGAGGACAAAAACCCTCTCTCTATCAAAGTAAGTAGCCTTGCTTTCCAGACAGCACCAAAAACTGCTGCCACTGAAAAACACAAGCCTGTAGATGACCAGAATATATCTTGTCCTCCAGGAAAAGAGAGTGCCAGAGTTTTAAGGTCTTTTTGAGAGTCATGAGAGCATGTTCTCCCTTTCCTTTAAACTACCAGGAGAACTGTAAACCTGATGTATAGCATAATCGAAAAAACGAAGGCTTCCAGTCATCAAAAGCAGTGCAATGCAAACCTCATTTGATTCCTAGAAGAAGCCATATAACAAGATAAGGGAGCATACCTATGAGTGCAGAGTAAACTCATAACTGCATCATTTACAATTCTGCCCTCGAGCTCCTGTATTTCAATATATAAACCAGAAAGATAATCTCCATATAATTTCTCTTCAGACCCTAACAAAAAAAAATGTCAGAGCTAGATGAACACATTTTATACCTATTTGGTAGGTTATTTCCTATCTTACATTGCAGAGTTTCTTTTATTTCCCCAACAGAGGTACTTCCCTGTACCAGCTCAATCGAGGAGGTTGCTGGCCTACAGCCACAAAACCTCCCTAACCATTACACCAACAAAGAGGGGAGATTTTGGCCAACTGGCATGAATGCTTGCCATACAAATTGGGAAAGCCAAGTTATTAATGATAATAAAGAAGCAACACAAAATTAGGGGGAGCAGGGCCTTGTTCCAAATTAAGTCAATAGCCATTTTAATACCGACCATGGTGGGATGAGAACACGAGTCATTGTAATTAAATTCTTTTTTCCTTTTTGAAGATTGGGCTACAGTGTATTAATTTACTGTTCATCTGACAGGACATTCTGGCTGCAATTTATTTAATGAGGAGAATCAGAGGAAGAAACAAATGAGGCAGGACAGCAGCAGGAGGTTCATGGTGGGTTGAAAAGAGGAGAGAAAAGCAGGGATGTGATTATCTGCCTAAATGTCTTTAAGAATTGAACTCGAACAAGAAAGACTTTACAAAGCTGATGGATCTGTAGGATGGGAAGCAGTTTGTTTCCCCCAGACAAAAATCAGATCAGGAGGATTTAGTATGGAGGTTTCCCAGTATCTGAGAGAGCAGCAATGAGCAAAGAGGATGGCAGGCAATAAAAGGTTGTCCAACATGAACAGCTTGCAAGGAGACCTACTCTCTCATCTGACGCTCCTACATCCCACTGGATGGAAATATCCCATCCCAGGAAAAGCAGAGATAACTGGAGCGACTCCTTTCCTGCTGCTGAATAGACATGTCCTGGGGTGCATGTACACCACTCAGGTCCAGGCACCTCCACCTATATTAGCTAAAGGAGCTCAGCACTGCCAAGGGTCCTGAAAAATGAAACCAAGCAGCACCAAGGCCCCAACACTCACAGCACCTGCATTTGGGGAGTTTACTGCTGAGCAGGTCCAACCCAATCCTCTGGAGTAAGCACTTCTGTGCAACCAGAGAACCTTAACAGGGATTTGGAGCACATCATCCAGTGGAGTTTCAGCCCAAAGGAACAGAACACTGGTATCTTAATGCAGCTCCACAGCAGAAACCCAGGCACAATAAGTGGGGACAGGAAATCCACTTCAAAAACACACTCCAGATATGACCTGGCATAGTGACAAGAAAACCTCCTCCCTAGGGAAAAACATAGATGTATCACAGGGAGACCTAACTCCTGGGTGCTGTCAGAGGCTGACCTGGCCAAAGACCAAATGCAGCTGCATAAAATTGGCTATAATTTTTAATTACACTGAATAATGCTCTATCCACAATCATGTGAACAGAGCCAGCCTGGGCAGATGAGAGCACGTATGGCTGCTCAGTAGCCATTCAACAGATTGTACATTGATCCCTGTACAAGCAATCACAGTAATTTCCCACCTTGGACACTGCAGTGGCAAGCACTTTCCATTTTGGAGGAGTCCAGAAGATACCAAAATTTGTTCTTTTATTCTGCAGTGTTGAGCTGGTTACAGTAACACCAGTCAGAACCTTGGTACCAACTCCTTTCACCCTTGGACAATGGGCACTGCTCTGCTGTATCAGAAATGGATGTGCTATGCAGCTCCTTGATTTATTTGGGTAATATCAATTCAAGCTGATTGCAACCTACTGAAATGGCAAGTACTGGACACGCATTTAAATTTAACTATCTGTTGTGACAGTGATAAATTTAGACTGGCTCCAGGACCAGTGTTTGTCTCTATATGTCACTTCACAGCAATGGACTATGCCACTGAAAACCTCCAGCACTCCTTAAATTGCTGCTGTGTCACTTTTTCCCAAACTTAGCCTTTTGAAGAGCACTGGAAAATCCTAAGGAGGTGAGAGAAAGTGCTTCTAACACTGTTTAAACACTCAGAGCTGTCACTGCTGGCTTATCTTCCTATTAGGCACCCACTCTGCCTGTCCCACTCTGGACCATATTTATACCATTTTTCTGTAAAATACACACACACACACAAAGGAAAAGTAACTAAACCAAAAAACAGGATACCTAATACTACAAAGCCAATGCCTGCTAGAAGTCTAGATGTTTTGCAAGGCTGTCCCCTTAATAAAGCAAGCACCAGAGGCTGAGAGAGCTCCTTGCTGGGGATTTGCAAAGTGTTGCTTCTTCCCCTCCCAACCCCACTGAGGCTGGAAATTCCCCTCACATACCATCCACAAGCTCAAAACACACCGGCACTTGCAATTTCTTCTCTGTTATACTGCACTTTATTCCAAGCTTTGCTCACAAGGTGTGGGGAGCCTGGAGCCACTGTCCAAATCCTTCTCTGCAGCAGAGAGCTGACTTCACAGGGGTGGTTTGGGGGGGCAGGGTACTGAATTTCCACCCTTCTGTGACTCAGGTATTAACACCATGAAAAATTAATTTATCTTTAGACATTTGTCCCCAAAGGCAAATTGTTTCCCCCGTGCAGCTCACAGAGCTATCAGAACACCACGGAAACAAATGTTCTCCATTATGAGGGCAGCTAAACTCTTTAACAAAAAAACCAAACCAAACCAACACAAAACCTGCACCTTACATTTTCTGCATATGTTTTCACATGTTCTCCTGCTCTGTATGTTTAAGCAGCAAATAAATCAATTCCTCACACCAAGGTTTCAATGCAGGGACAGACTAACAGAAAATTTACTAAGTATGTGGTTTGTACAGTCAAAGGCACATAAGACAAACTTCTATTTCTCAGGATCCAGCAATACACAATAGTGAGGCATGTGGCAGCCAGGAATACAAGGATGGTGTTTGGCAGCGTGCTTATTTTGTGAGCAAGGCAAACACACATACCTCTTCCTGCTCCTGCATTGGTCTGACCAGCTCATTCCCATGTACAAAATCATGTATGTGAAGGAGAAAAGGGAATGACCTTGTGAAACTTTCCATCTCGTACCACTCAAGAATTGGAGAAAAAACTCAAAACATCCTCCATGAGATGTTTTGGATGATAGCTGGATGTCATTTTGCCTTTCATACTAGAGGTTTATGGGGGAGTTTTACTATAAAGATTTCTGTATGTGATAACTGCACACTGCTGTTGGAAGAGAACACGTATGTCAGTGCTATGCTATGGCAGATCACTATATGCAACCAGGCATACAAAAATTGCAATAACACACTGTAAGTGAGGAAATATAGCTCAGGTTGCATTGAAAATATATTTGGTAGCAGGGTATTAAATGGGAAAATGTTCTTTAGAGTAGTTGAATGACTCATGCAGTGATATATAAAAGGTAAGGACAGTTACTGCCTGGTTTATACAGAACCAGAGTCCTTGTTCTGGCACTATCATCCTACCCAACTTTTCTTCCCAGTTGGTAGGTTGGTAAATCCCATGATGGTTTCCCAACGAAGAGGTGAGGAATAACGTAAACACAGAATGCTTTGTGGGAGATGCAGCCAGTAAGGAAACAAGACCAACTCACGTTAATGCTTTTATCTGCTGTAATTTGTCTGTGGTAGGTAAAGAAAATAGATGAGCAATTCCCCCACGCTGCATCTTCCGTGGCAGCCCCCAGTGACAGCCTCTCTGCGCTTCGCCTCTCCACATCACTGTGATGCATTGTCCTTCAGCACCGAGCGTGCACAAACAGCAAGGGCTGTCTGCTCTGGGATCATTAGGAGACGTGCTGATGCCAGAGCAAGCTAAGTTACTGCTACCTTTAATTCCTGCTGGGTACAATATTGGAGACAATGAGGACCAAATGGGCAGCACGAGGCTCACAGGCAAACAGACATGGGGTTTATTATCTCAGCAGAGATTCTCCAAATCGTGCCTGAAAAATTATCCTCAGCATAGTCTGCCCTGCCAGGATCTCTCAAACATGTTTTCCTGCCAAAATAACCCAGTTTTACAAGGGAACAGGAAGAATACCCTTGGCCTGAAGATTCCTACAAAAGATTTACATTTATGACTGTACAGCATGCACCTTTTGAAATGCCACAAAGGAACCACCTCTGAGTACTTCTTAAAAACCATCACTGAGGTGAGTTACAGAAGGAAAAGGACTCCACCACAAGCTCTGCAGCTGCTGAGTGAGAGAAGGTAAAGCTCAGCTAGCAAAAGCAACATCCATCACATAGCAGGGCTGGGATATTCATACAGTCAAGCCCTGGGGATGACACCCTACAAGAACCCCCTCCCAAACACCATAATCACTTTATTAACAAAGTGGGCATCTTCTTCCCCTGGCATTAGACAACAGCAGTGCCTTGGCTTTGCCCATGGAGAAAGACACCTTCAGGAGATGAGACCTCATGGTTACCACTACCTCCACCCTGGTTCTTCACTGGAGGGACTGGAAAAGCCGTTTTGGAGCTCCCCAAGCGCACTACTCAAACATGATGGCTTGCAAACAGCAGGCCAGCAGAGCCCAGCTAACTGGTTTCCACCTGGCTGCTCTTGTGAGCTGTTTGTCTCCCATAACTTAAATACAGCAACTTTGCACAGATTTGTTGACAGGTGGCTTCCCGCTCTATAAATTACTAATAGAGTAAAAAGGAGAAACCAATCACTTAGGAGGAAAAATGCCATTTATACAGTCCCCTAGAGAGAAAAAGAGCCTCTAAACTTTGAGCAACATAGCTAGATTCTTCACAAGACAGTGCCCTACCAGTTTTGAGGGACCACTTGGGTCTACTGCTGTTATCCCCAGTGATCTTCACCATCATCACCAGCCTGCTTCTGGCAGCAAACAGCCCCTGGGCATCATGTCACTCCAAACTCCAGCACAGAGACACTTCATCTCCTCTCTTTTGCACCCTCCTCTCCATTAATTTCCCCCCTTCCCTCTGGTTTCCCTCCATAGCTTTTCTTTGTTCTTCCCTTCACCAGCTAATGTGTTTCCCTAACCCAAACCCTACTTCGTGCTCATTAGGAACATGGGACTAGGTTCCTATTATGCTGTATTTACTTTAATTATATTGTTTAGCAACCAGATGTCTTTGGAAGCTGCAAATTCTTCAACGTAGAAAATATTCCTTGATAATCAGGGGAGAAAAACTTGCAACTCCAGCTGTGGCTCAAGGAACTCTAATTGTTTCCATTGGCAGGTGCTTATCAAACACCTCCTTACTAAAGAAACCTCTGAATAAACATATCAGCACATCGATTTCATTGATAATGGAGGTGTCACAGTGAAAATAGGATTTAGAGAACAAACTACAGCCTAAGATTTCAGTGCCAGACCATGAGGAAGCCATGGCCAATGATGCTAAGGGCTACTGCAGGGGACAGAGCTGCTACATGGAATCAAATACTACCACTGAATACCAATTCTAAGTCACATTTTTAATTCTATCATTAACCTCTTGAAGATACTGTAGTATCATTCAGACCGAGGATTGCTCGCTCATCCCCTCCCGGCAGGACCAAGAAGACACTGAATGTGGGAGGAGGAGAGGAGGGTGGGAAGACAGGAGAGCCCCTCTTCTGCTAGGTGTTCATTTGGGTAATGGCTACAGGCACTGAAGGCTATGGAAACAGCTTCCACCTGATGGACTCTGTGGCCTCACATGTGAGCTGGCTCTTTGGATGTTTTCAATGCATTATTGCTTTCAGAACAAACTGTCTTATTTTTATCCATAGGTCAGACCCTGATGGCCTCAGTTCAGTTTCTTTAATAGTTATTCCATGCTTCCCAGGTCACAAAATGAAGCCAAGTCCTAGGATGCAGCCTCAGACATAGCCAGGAGCAGCAGCAATGGGCTCCTGCCCAGAGCAGCCTGGCCAAAAGCACCCTGCCTGCACTAGGAGTACCCCAGGGGTCTGAGAGCGAGGCATCCCCTCGCACAGCCCCCAAGACAGAGCACAGGGGGCACAGCAGGATGGGCTCAGGTGATCCCTGCCTGCCACAGGACACAGCCAGGCTGAGGAAGCTGGAGAGAGGACCAAATGCAAAGGCAGCACAAAGGCCAGCAGCAGCTGTGTGAGCACACACACCCTTGGCAGCAGCTCCAGGAGTGCTTGGCTCCCCCAGTGCCAGGGCACCCCACAGGGCACTGAGCCCTGGCTCCACCGCTGGGCTCAAGCATCTGCAGCTGCCTCGCTGGGGCCTCCTGTCAGGAGGCTTTTTACTAAACCAGGGAATAATACATCTTGTGTAACATAATTTACTGCACAATTTCACAGCGGCTCTAGAAAAACTCGCCCTGGTGTCACTGTGATTACCAGCCATGACCTCTGCGTCTGTCTTTTTAGCTGGATGTTGTTTTGAGCTATTTCATCCGTAATCGAAGCACAGGAGAAATCAGGTGGTTCATTTTTCTCTTCCCCCCCCCTCCCCCCCCAAAGATAACATCCTACTACCCTTCCCCATCACCTAATAAATCAACACAGAATGTTTATCATTATTAAGTTACCTCACATAATGATGCACTTTTTTTTTTTCAGCACAGAAGGAAAAATAAGTATTACATACATTTGTTAGGCAACCTCTCCTCAATCTGAAGGGTTTGATAATGCAGGTGCCTGCACCCCCATCTGCAAGGACTCACTAACCAGCCAGGGTTCCTTGCTTGGCTGGCACAAGCCCATTCCCTCCTTCCCCACAATTCAGGGAAGAGCAGCAGAGGGCTGGAAAGCACTGCTTTAATTATCACCATCAGTCTCCTGGACAAGGCACTTAAAAGCTTTAGCTGCTGTAAACACTCCCTTGATAGCAGACTTGGAATCTGTGGAAAGAGGGTTTTTTGAGGGGGAATCTCAGGGGTGTAGAGGTGAGTCTGGGGAACACACTGCTCCAAAACCAGCCTGAAAGGCAGCAAGAGTGCACATGAAAAACCTCAGCTAGCTTCGTCCTATTGTGGTGAAGGTCCACCAGGGCCACGTTTGGAGCAGGTACCATCACTCACTTCTCCATGTTTCTCAGAATCCTCCCCCAGTCCTCAGCAGCTCATGGAGTGGAACCTCCTGAGCCACAGGTTGTTTCTCTGCATTTAATGACTCTCTGTGGAATTTTCTTCTATGAATGTGTTCCTTGCTGTATTTCAAAACGTGTCATGGATTTGAGTGGTGTTTAAATGAACTTGGGAACTTGGGTTTAAAGCTGTCACCACCATAAATAAGTGATTGACTCCAGCAATGAGTTGTGCCTACTCCTGTTAGAGATTAATTTGGCTCCCACCGTTCACTGCAGATGGACACCTTGAAGAGGGGGCTGAACTTAGTGCCTTCCCACGTTTGAGGCCAATTCTCCACTTTTGGCAAAAGCATCTCAGCAGAATTCAGCCTCCTCCTGTTCCCCTCTCACAGCCCTTCAGCCCTGGAAAACCACAGGGAGATGACTTTCCCAGGATGCGATGGGGAGATAGGGAAGGAGCCCCAAGCCCTGCACCTGCTGCAGGTGCTCCACTGGAAAGCCATTTCCTTGGAGATATCTGAATGGGTACATCCACACACCTCTACACAGGCCTGATGGAAACCAACACTCCATGACAAGAACAGGAAAAATGTCTGAACACCACTGAGTCCCACCTTCATCCATTTCAGAGCAACACAACCACCACAGCACAAAACTCAAGAGCAAGTCAACAAGATGAAGAAATCCGTCCCTAAAACTCTACCCCTCTGCCTAGTCCCCTTGCTTTGCACCTTTGTTTGAATAATAAATTTATTAACCTCCCTGGTTAAAATGTTAAGAGAAATAGTCAAGCATCAACAGGGGACATTTTAGACAGATATAAAGGTATTTTTAGTCACAGCCTACAGGCTACCAGTTTCTATGTGCTGACCATGAAGCTGCTTTTTGCCTGGTGATTAAGAGCTTCAAAATATTGCCTGTTTCCCGACAATACCACTGTGATTTTTACGCTGGTGAATCCTGCACTGAAGCTCTGTGAGCATACATGTACTTTCACTTCTGCTGCAGGGTGGTGGCACGTGTCTGCCTGCCCATACACAGCACGCTCCAGGGAAACAGCAGAAACAGCTCAGAAGGTAACTCTGAGCCCTTTATTCTGAAGGCAAGCAGGTGAAGATGAATGATGATATACAGAAAAGGGGAACACACCCATTCATGCTGCTGCCAAATTTCCCAGTGACCCATTTTTAATGTCTAAAGGACCATGCAGGGAGCCTGACTTTTAATATAAGAAATGTTAAAACAATTAAACCATGCACAGAGACTCTAAAGCAAAGGAGTCAGAGAAATCTCTTGGAGCATCTTGAAGGAGGGCTGAGAAACCAATGCCTGAGATGGAGCTGCCACAACCCCAGTGGTCCCCCAAGGCCACCCCCAGCACCAATGCCTCTGCTCTCTTCCCAGGTTCAGGGTGTCTTGACCAAGATTTTTTACAAATGCACAAAATTCTCTTTCCCAGATGCTTCCAACTGGACCTCCTACTTTTATCTGTTAAAAACAACATGCACTTCTGTCTCAAGCCTCTTGACTCCTGCTAATAAAGGCAGCCTCAGTCAGCAACTTCACAGGTTTGGACAGCCTGCTTTTGGGGGGTTAAACACTGCAGAGAAGAACAAAAAAAGCTGATGAAGAAATACCATTCTCTCTTGAAGTAAAATAGCAGGGCTATTTTGTTTTCTTCTTCTTTAAAAGAACCAACAAAACCAATTCCTTTTTTTCCCCCTGTGAAGCCAGAAAAATCAGCTTCTCCAGCACTAGTTCATCGCCCCAATTTATTACAGCAAAACACGCTGTAGTCATTTAACAGGACCAGAAGCATTGTGTGGCTTCTTCCATGATGGAAGTGGGACCAAGACCACAAATACAAGGCTTGGAGCAGACCATACAGCCAGGACACACCAATCTAGGAATGCAAGGAGAGGCCAGTCCTCCTGAGTCAATTCAACAACTACCAGCCTGATTTCATGCCTACACAGCTTCAGAAAATACAAGCATTATGGTTAACTTCCCAACACACCTTTCCCTTTCCTTCTCTATCCAAAGATCAGATGTGACATAAGACACACTGCAAGGGGCTCCCCAAGACCCGTGCATCACTATGGCAGATGTACAGGACCTATGACTGGGTGCCACAGAGGATAGGAATAATTTGACCTCAATTTAAAAGGCACAGGTTTACCAAAGGGAGTTCAAAAAGTAACAACTTGATTCTCATACCCTTCTACCACTATCCTGACTTTAATAATCTCTAGCTGGAAGAGTGAAAACATCCCCCAGGTGTAGTGGGAATAAACTGCCTTAGCCAGGCCACTTCTGTACTTTCTGTAGTTGCTCTCACTTTGCTTAAAATGTGCCCAACTGCTTTGCAGGCATAGCTTCACAGGCACGGGCTGCCCCATAAAACCTCCATCAGGAGCATGCTAAACCCCAGACTCCTGCTTAGAGCTCAGCCCCAGGCACCAGCACACTGCCAGGCTCACAGCTTTGCCATAAACCTGTGAGAAAAGCAATTACTTATCTCTGATGTAAGACACCTTTCCTCCACTTTCTCTGATAATTTGATGCTGCACCATCGCACAAAAGTGTCTCAGTGTTTTATAGAGCAGGATAAAAATTTACAAAAAGACCCCACCTTGGTGTCAGAGAGACCTCCAGTTCCACAAGACTGGTTTCACATTTCCATGCTTTTCTACCGCACTGCATCAGCTTTTTTGGTCCTTTAAATGCACCTGAGATTTCATGCTCTAAGGACTAGGACAAGGTGAAGAGCTTACCCCTTCTACAAGCACCCTGATGGGCCATCGCCACTTAGGCGAATCGGGCTGACGGTGTTACCTGCAGGAGTTATTTAATCTATTTTGTAAAGGTTAGGACAAAATTAAGATCAAACTTTCATATTCTTGACACTTCCTTTTGTCTTTTTTTTTAAAAGGTATTTTTGAGAAATTATTGCTGCAATAAAGGAAAGGACAAATACATGTCAGCAATAGAAAACAAATTTATATTCCTGCTGTGACAAATGGGCCATGCCATGGTGTGTCCCTGGTCAGAGGGGACGCCCCAGCCCGGCCTCGCTTAATGGCAACTTCTCATCCTCTCCTGTCAGGCCAGGTTTCCATCTGGAGATTTGATATTTGCCTTCATGGCTGGTTCTTAATCAAATAGGGTACTTTTAGAATAAAATTACCATGGCTGTATTACAGATATAGCACATCTCACTTCAAGGGCGTAAGCCAAGCGTTAAATGGTGGACATTAGAAAGAAACTTTTCCTTGTGAGCAAGTTGTTAAGTCCTGACAGTGCCACTCACATTTTTGCTTGGAGAACTATACTTTTGCACCACACTGTCCATCTCCCTGTGCACCTGCATTCCTACCTAGCACTGCTCTTTATTCCCACAGGGGAGGTGTCTGCAAGCTCCAAGCCCCTGACCCCTCCTGCAATGCATTTCCCCTTGCAGAAAAGAAGATGGGGGTCCCAACAAGGACCATGGTAGAAGACACAACTATTATATTTAACAGCTCAAACCCACTTCCCAAAGAGCCTGTGGTTCTTTGACCCCAACAATGTACTGAGGAAGCCCCAAGAGCTTCACCACTGCCTTCACCCCCATCAGGATGAAGCTCCACATTCACTTCTGGACCTCAGAGGTACCTGATTTCAATTCTAGGGGATGTGTGGTTGTTTGAGAGGGCTCCCCTCCCAGGAAACACTATTGCAGCCATGTGTCATAGCTCTTTGTTATAGCCATTTTCCTAGGATCATGAAACCACCCAAACCCTGCCCCAGCTGCTGCCCATCAGCCCATGCACTCACCACTGGCCAGATCTGCTGCACAGAACCCAGAACTACTGGGTCTGGGGAAGATTTACCAAGACCAGAGCAAGGAGGAGAGACCCCTTCCACAGCACTAAGTTCATTTAAAATACCTTGAAACCTCCATGTTGTGACAGGACCCAGATGAATACTGTCCTGTTGCATGCACAAGGTAAAGCAAGTGGTCCAGCTGAGGAGCCAGAGACTGAGCTACACAAGATCAAGTCATGAGCTATTATTTTTAGTGGCATTTCTGTGTAGTTACTTTCAAATTACCCATTATCCCAAGTTTTCTTTTCCTCCCAACTTGAACATAATTCAAAAATAACTTGATTACACACATTTCCCATCACTAGCAACAGTACTGAAGAAAAAAAAATGTTTTCCTTTTTACTGTCTTAGTGCTCTGTTTTGTGATTTGATTTTTTCATGCATTTAATACAGCTTGTTAAGGAGCAATATAATCAAGAATGACAAGTACAAAGACCAGTTTTACAGCGATTAAATCATCTCTTAAGAAACCAACAATGAAAAGAGTTGGAAGGAAAATCTGATCTTGCTAGAATGCCATTTGTTTCAAAAGGGATGGACTTGTTAGAAAGGGCACTAATTAAGTCAGCTGAAGCACTGTATAAAATAATTGAGTTGGGGGTGAAGGGACTGGTTAATTATTACGTTATAAACATTATAACTGCAAACCTAAGTATTTGCAGAGATTATGGTTGGGTGTTTGCTTTTCCAGTGATGACTCTGCAAGATTTCCATCTGGAACAATATGCATATATAACATTATTCAATAATATAATTATTGTTATCGTAGGAGAATATGGAGAGGGGGGCTCATTCTCCAACACTTTTCCCTGCTAAAAGGAGCTATTGGGTGAGGGCAGTGGTTGTTCTTCTTCCTGGTGAAGCTTCTGGAGATCCATGAATACTGAATCACATCTGAGCACCAGCACCTGCACAGCTACTAATACTTGTTCCTCCACCAACATTACATTGTTTTTTTAAATTAACAACAGTTGGAACATTTCTACATTATAGATGTGAGCACAAGGGATAGTTGCATTATTTTTGTAAAAGTATTTCTTTCTAAATGTATTAAAAGTAGATATTCTGATATTAGGCAAGTAAATGCTTAATATTTATAGAGTTCTTAAATATTGCAAAATTTAGAGTCTTACAACCCACCCCTTGGAGCACCTTTTGGTTTTTTCAGTATTTTACTGTATTGTTTTAAACTTTTATTATGAAAGCCTATGCACCATTGCTGGGCAGCATTATAGATTACAGAAGTTCAGAAGTGAATCTGCATCACGTCTCACTGGAAATGGCCCGAGATCCAGTGCCACATGCCAGCAATCGAGGTCATGTAGCTGATTCCCTCATTTAAAGGGCTGAACTTTACTACCTATGGGGTTGAGGTAGGTGGCACTTCTCAGGCAAGCCAAAACTTTGGGATTCTCCCACATTACCTTAGATTCCACCGCAGCAATCAGATCTTTATTATTCTTTAAATATTCATGTTAACGTCAACCACAGAAAGCCAGCAACAGCCAAGTCAGCCGTCACAGAGAGCATCTGTTCAGCAACAGATGTGTTGGGAAACTATTTTGACTGGGCATATTCTATGTGTACTCTTATCGATATACATATTTAGGCACACAGACATTAAATCACTGCATTCATTTTAAGGATGTTAAAAAAAAAAAAAAAGGGTGCAGACTTCAAAAATCATAGATAACACAGAGCAGGCTTACAAAGGAGGGGCGTCATCCTTCCCTATGTTCTGCATGGAACTGCTAGGTCTACAATCCCTTTTCTAATGGTGCAACTGCTAGGTCTACAATCCCTTTTCTAATGGTGCTGCATTTGGAAAGGGGAAAGAGAAAGCTGGGAAGCAGGGAGAAGAGAAAAGCTGTCCCAGTACAAATCCACAGAAAACCAAGGACAAGAAGAAACCCTTTAAATGAAAGGGAATAACAGGAGGATTAGGGAAGCATGGAGAAGTTTCCCACAGCTTCCTTCGCTCAGGAATTCCTCTCTAACACATGTACCATCTTTTCATATTATAGTATTGCTTTCACTGTATGGCCTCCTACCTTGCTTTTCTGTACTGCAACACCTTTTTCAGATGGAGTGGTTCCCAAAGAAACTCCACGAGATTTACAATGTAGAAGGTCACAAGAGAAACCAATGTGCTGGCTGGGACTGCTCAGACATGGTGAGATTCTCACCTGCTGGGGACTGCCATAGGTTTGCTGTTTCCATTGAACACACAGAAAATGGTAACAGTGACAGCTAAACTGTCCCTTCCTTAGTAAAATATAAATGCACACATGTATGTGTGCATGTGTAGCCATGTATGCAAAGTCTGGGGTAGCCCACACACCAGTGACTCCCACCCAGAGGTGTAGGGACCACACTGGCCCTTGGCATCCCCCTGCAGGGACCAAGCAGGGACACTCCCAGGCTGGAGGTGCCCAGCCTGTGGCTTGGGGCTGCCTTTGACAAGTTGTCATTTGCACACTGCTCCTGCTTTCCATCTGTCTCGATCATTAACTTCAAAAATACTACACAGATGATAGGAAAAGGGCTTATAAAGAAAATAAATATTTGTTTGCTCTGAAAGTGGAAACTATAGGATTAAAGGTATCTGCATGAAAATACTACTACAGATGAGCTGGAAACTGTTTTGGTTTTTTTAAATCCAAAGAGTCGAGACCCAAAGGTATGCATGGTGCCCTGTTAATCTATCAGCTACTTGAATACCCTAATCCTTTACTTTGTCCACCCCTTTCTTTCATTTTCCTACACTGGTTACTTACTGCCTCTTAAGCAGAAATCTTGACCTATAGCACAGATCTCCTTTCCTACTGATGGAAATATTTACCTTGCAACTTGATGATGCTGCTCCTGGTTAGCTGCAAAGATACTTCTGGGCCTAAAATCTGGATAATTGCACAAGACCAAAGTCTATGAGTAAACACTGCCTTGGATTACATGGACAGGCTCATCCTCAGACATACTGAAATCCAGCAGCAACTGGGAGCCTTAGGCAAAATTACCTGAGTTCCCATCACAATTTCACCAGCATAATGTTGTCTTCAATGTCATCAAGGCCAGCCACCCATTCAGGGAAAGCAGAGAGTCACAGATTCGAAGGTACGATGCTGTGAGTTGTTATTCCAATTTAATGACTCTGCCTTCTTTCCCCCACCTTGTTATTTTGGTTATTCCTCCTTCAGTCATGTCACAATGAGATGCTAACAAGCTGCCAAATGAACCCTTCGGAGAACATAAGGATGTTACATGCTTCGTGATTCCTAAAGAGAACATCTAGTACTGTATTAAGGATTTTACATAGTTCCATTTAACTCTTGTGTACTGGCATTAGGCTCCCACAAACGGTGACTTCACACATAGCTGTGCTCTCTGCTTGCTTTCTGAACCCTCCACTCCACCTCTGGACTCCTCTCTGCCCGGGGCAGCCCCAGGAGCAGGGATGGATGAGAAGGGCAGCTCAGGACAGCTGTGCTGAACAGGCTGAGGGCTGCAGTGCTCCTGCCAGTCCTTGCCCGAAATGCCAGGACTCCTCAGGTTTTTGCCTCAACAGCAGCACATTGCTTTAGGAGTCACATCTGTCAAAGCCACAAAAAAAGCCTTCCCTGAACTCAGAAACAATGCTTTCAAACTGGTACTGTTATCTTCTAATAAACCACACTTGTGCAAAACTGCAGGGTGTAAGAGAAAATTGCACTAATTTATGCAAAAGTCAACAATATAATTGAAATATTCATTTGCACCTCAAGTCGATTTTCAGGATGGTAATGGAAACCAATATGGACTGAATGGGAAACATCTGACAGGACAATCCAAAGAGAGGCTCAGAAAATGCAACATCTGCAAAGAGACTTGCCCAGTGGTGCTGCTGAGGTGAAGGCACACATGGTCACCACCCAGACACACTCCTGTGCACAGGCAGCCCAGAAAACACAGACTGCTTTCCCTGTTCAGACTCAACCCAAGAAGAGAGAAATGCAACAGAATGTTGCAAATGTGGCACAGCAACAACACCTAAATAAAAAAGTCCTCTGAGAGAGACCAACGACTGGGTAAGGACCACTGGGGTCAGCAGCAGGAAAAACAACCCTCTGGAAAGAAATTTTCCAGTGTATTAACCTCCATCTCATTCCCTCCTCTTTCCAATCCCTTTCTGACACTGGAATACATGCTGGTGCCCTGGATAAAAGCATTTGGACAACACTCTCTGGCACATGGTGGGATTCCTGGGGTGTCCTGTGTAGGTCCAGGAGTTGGACACCGTCCTGATGGGTCACTTCCAACTCAGCATATTCCACCATTCTATATTCTATGCTTCCTGCCACAGTACTGGCAGACTACTTAAAGTTTACTCACAGCACTTACCAATTACTCATTTGAAGCAGAGAAATGGAACAAATCACCATTATGTGTGTTTCTGCTGTAAAAACCCCAATTCCTTCAGTTGATAACCAAAGGCTGTGTGAAACTATAGAATATTTTTGACCTAAAAAAACCTACTCAGTCACCTCTTTCTGCACCACTGAATCTAAAGCTGAAAGCACACCTTGAATGAGAAGCAGGGGGGGTACCAGCCTAAAACCTGGAAGAGGGAAATCCCTACAGTGCTTCAGGAAAAAATGCCTTGCTCACTGTATCACTGCACCTCTGAGGCACAGTGTCAGAGCATGAACAAATCCCCCAAAGGCTGTGATGATGATCACTTCTTCTTGGGGAATTTAATGAAAACAACTTTTTTTTCTGTATAGAAAAAGAATCATCTAAATGATAGCAAAGCCTCTTAATAGCTGCTATAATGGAGAAGAAAGACAGCAACAAGTTATATTAGTGTTTCAGATTATTTTTAAATTTTTTTCATAAGAATCACCCTCCAAGGACCTCAGATAATCAAATAAATAGTGCTAGAGAGAGCAGCGGCACAGGAAAGACCTCAAACCTGGCCACAACGAAGGAATAGTGCTACTGCATTCATATCTTTTTAATAAAAAAGTTGCTGGAAAGAGAAATCCTGATGCCTTTTCTTGAAGAAAAGCCAGTTTGTCATTAGCACATTGCAGACAAGGTTGAAGAACACTTTAGCCATTTTAAATTCTGGATTCTGAAGTACTTTACTACCAAGGCTAGTGAAAGCTTGGATAAATCAATATTCTCTGTGCACCCACTGCACAGTTCAAAGCTGCCTGTCTGCTGATTTCATGGCTGCACACATATCTGTCAAGAACTCTAAAAACTGTGCAGAGAAGATGTATCTATGTAGAAAATAATATTAAAAAAATTGTCTGCATCAGTTTATCTTTTCTTTCCCCACTCCTTATTTCTCCATTTTCCTCATCATCCTGAACATCTTTATAGTGTTCTCCTCATGTATCTAACAGTTTACTTCCTTATCACACAGAATATTGAGCAATTCTCACTCATTTCAGGCAGCAAAATCTATTTACTCCATAACACAAATAGCCCAGAAGTCACCAAAAGTCCTGCAAAGTCCTGTACAGAGCTGCTCTGGCATTAAGAGCAGAAGAAAGGTCTTTGTTGGCAGATTCCTCTGGATCATCTATTATGCCTGTTACGATATCTTGATCTGGAGCATCCCTTCAAAGCCCTCTGGCTGTAGACTTGTTCTAAGTTATCTTCCCCAGATTAAAAGCTATTAAGGTGTAGGGCTCACATACACATGGAAATTTAGGGCCAAGAATGACAGCACCCTACACAAACAATATAAAAAATATGAACTTTTGGGACTCCCAGCTATCTGAGAACAGAAAGCAAATCTTGTGGATGACACAAGATGGTAAGATTAGAACACTTGCAGCAGTAACAAAATGGGTAATTAAATGAGCTTTAATGCTTACAAGATAATTTAGTAGGATCTGTGGAAATGTCACACTGGAATTCAGCTCAGCAACCATGCCAGCAAAACACGGTTTTGATGAATTGTGGGAATGAGTTATCAAACTGGTGTTACTCGTGAGATAAAAATGGACATGGGAACAGAGGTGTCCTCTGATCTGGAGCACTACAAGGATGGTTCCACTTTAGAGCAGGCTCTGCCATCCCAGTCTTTTGGGTGTTGTCAATGTTAGCCCAGCATTCCTTAAACAGAGCTTCCTCTTCCTGCTCTCGAACTAGACAGCAAAACTCCATACAACTTCCACATCTTGAAAATGACATCAGGTATGAAACTGTAGAACAGAAACAGTCTCACTATTCAGAGTTTCTGAGCTTACTGTTTCCTCAGCAAAGTCTGAAGTTCAGACTCAAGTCTTTCACCCAAACTGGACAGAGTTGTACTAAAAAAATGAAGCAGAAAACATGCTGCTTTACTCTCCTTAGCAAAGCACAGGAATTAATGATTGTGCTTTCAGTACACTAAAAAGAAGCTGAATTGTTTAGGTAAACACAAAGACCTAACTGTGGAGAGTTTAGAAGGAACACAATCAGCAGTTCATCATCTCAGACTCCTTGGAAAGCCCAATACTGATCACTGGGGTATTACAGCAAAGACTGGAGTTAGCAGTACAGGATTTCTGTCTTCAGCTAGTTTTTAATTGCAGAAAACAGACACCATAAACATTTCACTACCTGAGCAGGCCCTCGGTGAGCTACACTGAAGCTCACAACATGTCTTTGTGGTCTGGGAGTATCCCAAGGGTCACCACTGCACAGCTCAGCCCACAGTCCTAAAGTCATCAATCAGCTACAACAAAGCATAAAAACCAGAGTGATTTTTATTACTAAATCTCCAGCACAACAACACACCATTTTATGGTTTCTGTGTAGTCCTGGACAAGTCCCTGGGTATGCCTTCAGCTCAGAATCACCCAGTGATCAGCAGGACCCTGAGAAATGCACATGTTGACCCCACTTTGGGCCAGGGCTGGACCACATCACCCCCATGGTCCCAGCCAGGCTAAGCTGGCCCTCTCGCTGGGAACAATCCTGGAAGAAGACACAGCTCCTGTGGCTGTGACTTGAATACTCAGGCTACTCTCCTCATCACATAGCACTTGTGCAGCCTCAATCAAGGGCTGCTTTGACAGTTTACAATCAGGGAGACCTTTCCTAGTGGAGGAATTCAAGCTGTACCCACTGACTCAGAAACTACCTCGTTCACACTCTGCATCTGCCAATCTTTGCAGTCCGCCTACGCTTTAGGAATAAAGGGGAAAATTAAGGTAGTGTGACATGATAGGATATTTTTGAATATTAAATTTATGACACATTGTTGCTTCATATATAATTCATCACAAATTGCAATGCAAATATTTGGCTAAAGTGCCGTGATGTTGGCAAAGACAACTTTTTTTTTTAATTTTTTATGATCTTCTTTAAACAGAGACCAGAAATAAGACATCCCACTTAATCTGGGAGCTAGTCCACCTGAGGGTAGACACAAAAGAGCCAACACTTCAAATCCTGTGAACTTGGAGTAAAAAATAATGGGCAAGAAACTCTCCCAAGTAAGGAGGGTTCCTTCAGCAAGTAAATGGAACTGGTGCATGCTATTACAAATGGGCAAATGCCTTCTCACATCCATGCTTGCTATTAAAACAGAAGAATTAATTCATTGAAACAGCCTACAAAATTGTTATATGGTTAAGCAAGATAAAAAAATACAGTCATATAAAAAAAAATTGTATTTTTATTTTAATTTTTAAATTATTTTTTCCCTGCTATTTAATTCCCTCAAGGCAGTCATCCGGGTATCTAGGCAGTTGGTTTACCAGGAAGCTCAGGCTTGAATGGAGCAAGAAAGCTTGTCTGGAGTCATTTTCCAGACTACAGAGGCTCAAAGGTGGGCCAAGAGAGCTTGCTTTCTGTCTTGAGAGATGAACACCTGCCAGTAAAATTTATGACACTATTCTTGCAGCCTACAGAGACCTCCAGCAACACCAGCTACCAAGCTGAAACAGAACTGGTTATAATCCCTTATCCCCTGAGGAACAGTGTCCATTGGTTTTTAAGGTCCTCTAAGTTAGATTTTGTTTAATTCCTATCACCCTCCATATGCTTTGGCTCTGTTGAGGTGATGCAACGAAAGAATACTCATGACTTGAAAAACAGGTAACAAAAGTTTGTCTTAAAGGTCTAGTGGTTTACTTGCAGGTCCAGTTGCACTAGGTGGGAAAATGAAAGGAATAAAGCACAAGGCAAAGACATACAACTATTTTCCTGTAAAAAGAAATACAAAAATTCTACACACACCACATTTATCTTGAAGCAGTTGTCACAGCTTGAAAGTATTAGGGCTAGATGGAGAAGATATTTAGAGACACATCTATGATTAAGCATTTGAAGAAATTACTGGGAGATCACTAGACATCACTCACTCTAAATTCTTATTTATAAATGTTTGAGGTGAAATGTCCCTTCATCAGTAGCCTAGAGCAGATTCAGACAGTGTTAGCGAGAGACGGCCACAGCTGGAAGATTTCACTCGCATGTGCTCAGACTGCCAGGCCAAATTGATGGCCAGCACAGAGGAGCAGAGAGCAGAAACCATCTGGGCTGGATGTGACCACAGGAGCTGCTGCTCACATCACTCCTGGACATCAGCAGGGCTTTGCCACTGAACCTTTGCCATTGGGAGAAGACTCCTCCAGCCAGGGGGGAAAGGGCAGCAGGAGAAGGCAGAAAGGAGTCCTAAATGATTTTCAAAGCCTTTCCCAGGTGTTCCAGGTCCCTCTGACAGGCATCACTCAGAGTAGTTCACCCCAGCTGTAACCACTGTGGAAGACCAAGACAAAACTATCCCAATTTTGCTCCGGACTGTAAAATCCCCCGGTTTTTTAACCATGCATTCTGAAACAAACAAGTAACACCCTATTCTCTTACTGCAACAAAATCAGTTTCTGATGCTGCGGGACTACTTCTACCAAACACTAAACAGACAAGATGAATGCTCCACTGATCTCACTGCAAAAAGCTCCCACCAATTTAACAGGGCCAGGATTTCTCTTCCTGCATTTCCAATATTACCATATTACTGGGGTGTGCAGAATGGATTACACCAGCCCTGCGAATTCGGGCAAGCTCTGAATAGCAGCGAGGCCAGCCAAGGAGCCAGTGCCTTTTCTTCCTCCCCTGTCCCTTCCTTAGTATGCGCCCCAGCACGCGTGGCACAAAGCAGAGCCCTTTCTCTGGAGCTTCCGTGCAGGGCACTGCTCTTGGAGCAACCTGGGCAGCCTCCCCCCCAAAGTGAAGGCTGCCTTCATTCATTCACACGGGCATGCAGGTGTCCTCCCTGCCCGCCAGCAAGGGCAGCAGCTGTCACAGCACCAGCCAAAAAACCCAGGCTCCCAAACTGGCCATCCTCGTCCTCATGGGGTGTGCTCAGCACAGCCAGAATCCAAAACCTCACCAGAGCCCCAAAGTGCATCCCGCTCTCAGGGGTGCTCAGGAGGGTCAGGAGAGGCCGTGGCTGGATGCTCACAGATGGCAATAATATGTGTATACAGGTACATCAGCTGCCCAGTTAATGCACCTCTGCTTTATGGGAGTGGCACTCAGTGCTGATTTTGGTCATCTGCAGGTTAAAAAGTCCTTAGTTAATGCAACCCATTCAGTACAAATCCTGCCAAGTAAGTTACCACATCACATAGGCTAATACTGACTTAGGGCTGGTTATCTCAGGATGGACCATCAAACCAAAAATAATTGAATTCCTCTCATTTATTATATAACACAGATAAATTTTATTTGCATCACCACCTTAGCTGGTGGAACAACATCTCATGTTTCCTGAGTGCCTGTCAGTGGCCTGAGTCCACTCAGAGATAAATGTATGTGCTGGCACACACACGCTCAGACACACTCAGGCAGGGCCAGGGCCCCTTTGCAGGTCTCTGTTAAGCAAATAAAGCATTTAATAGGTAATGGCCCAACAGCTCAGACATCTCCTGCAGAACCTGTACAAAGCATAAATCTTGTGCCATGTATTTGCTCAAAAGAAACATTGCTTTCTTTTTATATATATTTATATATATACATACATGCATATATATAAAAAATATATATAAAATATGCTTCTAAGTTGTATGAATATTATTCTCATTTTTAAACCAATGCTCAAATAAGGAATATTTGCTTTTGCCTACAATTATTTTGGTGGGGTTTTTTTCTACAGAATGACAGATGATACTGTCTTTTCAAAGTGACAGAGCAAAAGAGATTACAGTGATAATCAGATTACCTTAGATAGAAAGGAACGAGAGATTCAGAGATACTCCTCTGCCCAACAATCCTCAGACTTCATATTTTCATCTGCTGCGTGAGCACTACCTCTGTAAGGTTTATTTGAACATATCATTTTCCCACTAAAGCATTTTCTGGCTTCTTAGACTTTCTCTAAGGATATTCAGCTAAAAATAGGTTATAGTTTCAAAGCACAGTCATAACAGAAATTGGAGAGGATATATCACGGTAATTGTGTTTACCTTAAAATGAAAGAAAATAAGGAATATTCCACCTACTTGAACTAGAATTTAAAAAATGAACAAAAAAGACCCACTAAGAGGAAATAAAACAATGTCTGTTCATCCCCAACCAGTCTATAACCAAACACTGCAATAATTATCTAAAGACAATGCCAGCAGCAGAAATTTCCATTGCTGGGGTGTATACACAGTCCATGGACTCTGAGCTGGGCTAAAGGGAAGCTCCAAAACTTGAGGTGATCCCATTCATGCCCCACCTCCAGTCTAACAGCCACAGTGCAGCCCTCCTCTACCACATTGCATGTGGTGACCTCCAGGCTCAGCCCACCAAGGTTCACCCCTGCAAGGTGCACCCCTGCATTTTTCAGGTGCAGCATGGAAGGCAAACCATGACTGATGTCACAAGTCTCCTCTAACATGCACTTGAGGATAAGAAGGGGACAGTGTTGGAGCAGCCCCCATACTCCTCTAGGACTGGCTTAAGCCTCAGAGCACAGAGAGGGCTAAAATAAATGCAAGTACCCCCTTACAGTCCCCAGGTCTTCTGGTCAGCATGGCTGACAAAGTGCTTTCACAGATAGCAAAGAAAATGCAAAGCAATAAGAAACCCCTAGTTTTTGCATCATCTTCCAGTGGCTAAAATCTGGATTTAACACCAAACTGGAATCAATTTCTGCCTCGGGAGTATTTGGCTTTTTCAGGTATGATTTCCTCATCAGCTCAGCCACAACTGCTCAGCAGCTGGCAAATACATTTCTAAGAGGAGAGCCCTTTGCTGTCATCCAATTAAAAGTACCATCAGGCAACAGGGAGCTGTCTGTGTGCATGCTCACCTGTGACAATCTGCAAAGCCACTCCCAAGGACCCTGGAGAGACCTGGTGAGAGTTGCTCCCCACGTGGTACCTCTGACTTTGAAAAGGACCCATCCTCACAGGTGAATTCCTAGGACATGTCAGACCATTTGCAGGATAGAGGGCCATAATAAAGCTTTGCATTTCCAGGTTAAATTTGTATCTCAAAAGTACATTTGATCTGTAACACCAAAGTTCACAAAAAGAGAAGGCTTTCCAGATATAATACCAGCTTGGGTTAACAAACAGGTAACATTTAACAGTGATGCACAGGTAAATTTCACTATTGTAAGGCTGATTTAAAACACTGGATGAATTAATAAATATAATTATTCAAATTACTACCATTTAAAAATGGGTACACTCAAAAGTACATTAAAACTGGGTAAGTATCAATCTTTCAAATGGGGTGGAAGCTATTTGATGCCAAAATGCCAAGCCAGAGCCCCAGTGCTACACTAAAACCTGTCTGGGTGACCCTCAGGACATCTCTCTTTTGCCCATCAGGCAGCAGGTCTCTGGGAAGGGGCTGTCACCCACAGGCAGTCACAAAGAGACCACGATTCCAATACCATGTCTAGACAAAGCAGAGCAAAAATGAGAAGGCCTTCAAAACCAAAAACATTGCCAGGTATGACAAGCTTATCCAGGCTACAGGTGCAAGATCCAGACCAAGACTGAGATGGGTGAGACAAGCCCTGAGTCGTGTGTTCCCTGTGCACTTGGAATGCTCGTTCCAGAATCCTACAGATGTAACAAATCACTGCGAGCACCAGAATTACCAGCCCTCGTCTGGTTCCAGAGGCTGAACGTGCTGCCCTCTCTTCTTCAGAGAGCAGCTGCTTTTGAACTCTAAAGGTTCTAAAGTAAATCTAAAGTCATTTCCAAACAAAACATGCAACAAATGCTCACTTCATCATCATGAAAAGCACTGCATCACATGAAGCCAAATGACCAAAAAATTATTTCTTATTGAATTTCATTTTATATTTCTTCACATGGCAATTAAAAAGCTTATGGCCAAAGATATAGGAAGCACTAAAAGTGATGCATACAAAAAGATCTTACTGAACTTAACGCAGCATGAAATTATCCAACAGGCCAGTTTAACTACTTTGCTGTAAAAATACACACCATAAAAGCATGATTCACTGCTCTTTGTTTAATAGTTGAGTTAATTAAGAAAAAAGACAGGATTTTCACAGATTGAAGAAAAAAACAAAAAAAAAAAAAAAGTATTTACATTCTCAGATAGTTCCTAGAAGTACAGCTGCCTGAGTGGAGTAGCAGTAGGCATGAATGTAAAAGGCCAGGGAATCACTTCTCTTTTACAGTTCTCTTAAACCACCCTTTTTAAAGCAATATAAAATACTGCATGAGTCATATTTCTATTCTGATTGACTTTTCACTTTACTGGCTCACTGTGTTTAAACCACTATCTTGACGCGACCTGAAATATATCAGGGTTATGGTTATTTTACAAATGATTATCAAGAGCAAATTTACAAATTAATCTTAAACTAGCAAAAAAATAAAAAAAAAAAAAAAAGCTGCTGAATAATTCCAGCGACACTTCCCAGTGTTTGCACAGCTCTTTAATTCCCACTCGCCAAGCGCCTCTGCTGGCACGGAGAGCTGGAGACGAAGCACTGCATATTCTGAACAATTAAAGAGTTTGGGGTTTGGTGGGGGTTTTTTTCTCAATCTGATCTTATTAACTCTTCCAGCACTGACACAAGGACATCCACTGCCACTGAACTTTCCTTTTTAAAGGCTAATGGGACTTTCTTCAAACAACCCACTGGTGTCCCACTGCACTCAGGGCAGGATCTGGAGCAGCCATGGACACGGGACTGTGTGTATTTTGACAGCAATGACTGTAAGTACTTTCTTACCTTGTATCATGTCAGATGGCTGATGCAGCCACATGCTAATGCTCACTGCCCATCATTTTAAATGCATCCCCTCCTCCTGATGAGATCAGCCATGAGAGCATTTGAGATGAGGCAAAAAACATTTCTGATACTCAGAAGGAAAGAAGGATGCAAAATAATTTAAGAAAAGAAAATGAAAGCAGCAGAATGCGAGTTTTGCCCACCAAGCACTTCAGCAGCAATTTTAAATGTGGTCAAAGCTGTTGAATATGTAATCTTCTTTCAAAAACTTTGCAGTTCATAGAATGCTAAAGGGGAACTTGTTAAATGTCATCGGTATCATTCCCCACTTCACTGTATGCACAAACTACCTGTTTCTTTTTTCTTTCTAAGTATGCTTCGTTGTGCTTTTCTGCCATACTTTTTTTTTCCTCCACTAGGACAGAGAGAGAAAATAATGCTGAGGATACTTATTTTCTAAAATACTCTAATGAAGTCAGTGGAGACTCCGGGAGCTCGATACCATAAATAGAGAAAAGAAACAGAACATATCAATCAAACCAACCCAGAATTGCATCTATAACAAAAACAAGGAGGAAACAACAGCCTATTCAGCAGGGGAATAACCGAGGAAATATTGACTTGTTAAAGAGAAACTATGGACGTATTTTGACCTCTGAGGTGGCTGTAATTGTTTCTAAAAAAAGCTAAAAGTCCAACTGCACAGTCAGCCTGCTCCTGGAAGGATTCGTGCTGCTGAACTACAAACAACAGGTGGGACTTTTATCATCATTTTTCTCTTGAAACAGAAATAATAACACCTCCTAATTTTCAAAAGGCAATACAAGGTGTGCACACTAGTGCTTTTTTTTGGCCACTAAAATACTTCTGTATCTATATCACACTTCAGGTCTGCTTTTATTAACCCTTCAGGTAACCTTAAATAAGTCTGAACTATAACTACAGTTGTGGCAGAACCCCACACGGGTTCCCAGTGCCCCAAATCCCTCCCAAGTCTTGCCTCCATGGGTAGAGGAGCACCAGGAAGACCCACAAGGAGCATCCCCAGGCAGCACTGCACTGCTGAGGAACACAGATGCTCATTTCTGGAGTGATGCTTTCAGGGTGCTTAAAAGTGCAACATCCACAGCTGCCTCTCTAATGAATCTGGTTTAGTGTTTATTACTGGAAGGACAACTACTGTGGCCCTTGCTTCCCTTCCTGACACCATCCCTCCTGCTCAACACCAGGCTCCTGCAGTCCTGTGCCAGCTGAGAGGCAGAAAACCCTCTCCTTTTTCAAGTGGTAATTATAATTCTCCTTGTTACAATGAAATCCTTTCTGTGATTAAATTTCAATCTGAGTAGGCTCATTTTCTCATTTGCAGAGATTTTATTAGTTTGTGGGAACGTCTGCTTTCCCTACTTTGAATTTCTTCTTAAATTACTCTTCCTTTTTTCTTTTTTTTTATTCCTCCGAAATCCCTCTCTTTCAAGTGACATTTGCCAACATTAGTCTGATTTAAGACCTTTTATTCAACCCATTGCCTTTTACTTAACTATATTGCTTCCAAGACCACTGGGATCTCCAGGCATTAATCATTAGCATTCGCACTGGAGCTGGCTTTAGGCAATGAGTTACCATTTCTTTGGGGAACACAATGCACCATCAGCTGAAATGCTCTGAATAGCTTGCCCTGGTAAATGAAATCTAAAAGCAAACTCCCTCTACATGCCCATCAGTGTCCCTCTTCTTAAAACGCCTGCTCTGTGGCACGAGACCAACTCCAGGGCTGAGTCTGGCATCCCCTATGTCATCGCTTCATTGAAGCTGAACCTCCCTACCCTTGGTCGAGGGAAGAGAGGCCCATGGTCTGAGCTCAACACCACATCCTGAAACAACAGGCTACACCCACCTGGCTTGGCCAAGTCAGTCAGTGGTGAGGTCTTGCATTTCCCAGCAGACCTAAAGCTGAATCACCATGGCTGGAGCCCACCTTGAGCTGCAAAAGCCCCCACACCCTTGGCTAGAAGGGCAACACGTTATGGACCCTGCTAAATTTCTAAAATGTATCTGAATGCATAATAAACCCTGGCTCATACCAAGCACCCTCTGTGAATAAAAAATTAAACAAACCAACAAACCCACACCACACCTAATAAAAGACACCTTACATTTGGTGTTAGGGTTGCTACCACAGCACAACCTCAGGGCATCAGGGAGCACAGCCCAGAGCTCCTGCTTTCATCAAATGCTCTGTGAACTCTTACTCTGAAGCCATTTCTTGCAGCACAGTGGCTTCTGCACACTTATAAACTACTGTCACTGGGAATCTGAAAAAAAATATCTAAGCAATTCCTTTCTCTTGAGCTCAACCCATGTTCAACCACTGCAGCCACTAAATCAATAGGAGTTTTAGCATTTTGAAGAACTGCCTTGACTCCAGCACCTCGCACAATTCAGGGGACACTCACCCAATTTTAGATACCCCATGTTAAAATACTGCATCATTGCTTTTTCAAAGCACATGGAAATTTCCTAGCTGCTTCTGCTTATTTTGAGTGACAAATAAAATGGGAATAACATACTTCATCATTAGCCTCACTTAAATCTAATGATCTCCCCCCAAAGTAGCTATGTCCCTGCTTTCCATTTTAAGCTGCATTTTGCATAAATCCCAACCACCGGGGCTACACAAACCTACACTCTCTTCAGGGTGTCCAGAAACACCCCAGGAGATTTCCAAGGTTCCCAAGAATGCATCAGGCTCACGGAAATGTCCCCTAATCACAAAGGGCTTGCGCTTCTGAAAGGATACAAGGCAACATGCATTGTTTTTATTTGTTCTCTTGGTGTTTATTGTTAGAGACCTGAGGTGACTTTCCCAGTCAGAACAGATCAGTGGGAACACACATTTATGGAAGGGGAGTGCCTAAGGTCGTTCTTAGGTGGTTTTCCAAAGGCATCAGGCACGGAGGGTGCCAGCAGATGCTCAGCAAGGCTTTCCAAATGGCACGAGCAGATCTGCTGCCTCCGGTGCCTGACCCTCTCTGGCTTTTTCTGAGATGGAGGGCTGGGCTGCAGGGTGAAATTAGTGCCTTGGAAGTGAGAGCACAAATTTAACATGCATTTGTAATTCCCCACAAATTCCCCATGTGAACAGATTTAATCTGCATTACAAATGTCTTTTCATGGCTGCAGTCAACCCAGAGCTCTTCGTTCAAGGGTAGGGGAAAGCTGAAGCTCTGTTATACATTTCAGCTCAAGTTTCTAGACTATTTCCTTTGCAATTCATAACTAATATTCATAGGCATCTAATAACACAACTCAGATATGCTACCTACAGGACTACTTTTTCAAAACACCATTAGCAGGCTTTGAACTGAACTGCCATGAGTCTGTTAAGGTTTTGTGTCTTTTCCCTGTGATTGTAGCACCAGGTTCAAAGCAGCTCTCAGCAAATTCAGCGACTTCAAAAAAATCATCTGTACAGGCCAAATAGCCAAACATACACACGCACATGCAATTAAAATCAAATGCTTAGATGATCATTTCAGTTTTAATTAGATTTTACTGGGACTATGAGTTAAGGCTGCAGGCTGAGATGTTGATTTAAAGCTGTAGCTAATGTGTTTTATTGCCAGATTTGCTCATACTCAAGGCTAATTATCCCTATTATGCTTACATGATTTTTCAAACAACAACAACAAAGAAAAGCATTAAAAAAGTGAGCATGTAGCAAGCAGATTGGTTTGCCAGTGTCTATGTGTGTGTGCACGTGCATGTATTTACCAGCCATTTAAAACCTAGATCTTCAGTCATACAGGAAAAAAACCAAGCAATTAGCAAATGAAGTGCAGTACAGTTAAACAAACATCTCATTTTCAAGACCCATCAGGAAACATTGAACGCAATGAGATGATCTTATGCTGTTTCTAAATACAGAGATATTGTGCAAAGTACAATGCTGAGTAGTTTATCACAATCATACCTTGGAATGTAAGGGGGCTTGAAGGGAGCTTTCTGCAGTTTTATACCTTGAAAAAAATCAAATACTAGTTTTGTTGTGCCTTTTTTTTAAATTCTTATCACTACTAACGTCTCTGAATTTTATTGCAGGACAAATTAAGGATGGAAAGCATTGATGAAGAACAAGAAAGTGTAAGCCTGAAGATTTTTAGATTTTCAGTTCTTAAAACTTCCAAGAAATTTCAAAAGAAGCAGCAATTTACAAAAAAAAAGGCAACCCATCACTACTCCACTTGAAGTAAAGGCTTGACTCTTCCTCAGAAAGAGTTCAGACACATCTGGAAGAAGCCTTACCCACTGCTCTTCCCTCCTCCTTAAGCACTGACACAAGAGCGCTCACTCTTGTTTCCATCTTCCTGTCCATTGCCTCTACCCTGAATGGGGCTCAGGGTCTGCCACCCACCTGTTCTACCAGGGAGCCTGCTGTGATGCACAGGCATTCTAAGAAGACCCCCAGAAACCTGTCTTCACGAGTCAAACCAAAAATACCATGCACAGAGTCAGCCAACACTTTCTCCCTCCCCACTCCTGTCAGAACAGATTGCATTCTGCTTCTGTTTTGATTTTAAAAGCAAAACATTCTGGACAGAAAAAAGTATGTTTCCCCACTGGAAAATGATAGTTTTGTTTGGGGAAAAACCCAAACCAAACCAACAAACAAACAAAAAAACACACAGAAGAAAAGCTCCCCAAACCCCCACTGTTAGTTCCTAGAGTAGGGATGCAATGGCCAAGTGGTTTCTTCTCAAGGAGAGATCCCCAGAGCAGCAGGGCCAGCAGGGAGGAAATCCTGGGTGAGTGTGGGACACTCACACTGGTACTTCTGAGTCAAAAAGTGTTCGGTGTTCAAGTCTTTTGTTTCACTGCTGGAGCTGCAAGGCAATTCTGCCACCAAACTGCAATTGTTTTCCCTGATGTTTTTGCAGGAATGCAATGGGGGTCTCCAGGCTGCTGGAGGGACTTGCAATGGCTGTGAAGCTGGAGCACAGCAAAGTAGAAAGCCTGTTGTATATTTTAGGGCATAAAAGGGACAGAAAAAGATGATCTTTCATCCTTTCTTAGCATAATGCTGCATTGCTGAATATGCAGATGGATTTTCACTACAACCAGGATGCACCTTCTATTTATAACTTTTGCTTACTAGTAGTTACTCCCTTGCTGTGTACAGGGAAATTATTGTTAATTCTTTATGTTGAAGGAAACAACTTCTCAGCTAATGCCCAGCCATATCACAGAGCTCATCACAGAGCCCAGGAACATCAAACCCCAACACAGGCAGGTCCATGAAAGGACCTCCTAAAGCAAGGACACAACTGCAGACTGGCCAACAGCTCACCCCCTAATAATCAGAGAGGTTCCTGTCAACTTAAGTGCCACTAAAGCAGAGGTTGTTGTCACTAGATAAGCAAAACACTTCTTCAAATTACTGGCAGAAAAGCAAAGTGCAGACTGCCTGTACCTCCCCAAAGCCTCACATACACAGCATTAAAAGACATCCAGTGCATATGACAGTAGTGGACTAGGTAAAACCTCGCTGAAAGGTTAAAACTAAGAAAGGCAAAGTTGGCTTTAATATTTTAAGTGCCACCACACATGACAGTTTTAGGCTTTGGCTAGAACAAGGGATCTAATGCACACTCCTGCTATTAATTGCTTTTGTGTTTACAGTCATAAGGCTATTGAAACACTTTTATGATCAACATTCTAAATTTCAGATTTTCAGACTTTCTTAGCCTTGTAAAAAAGCAAATGAACAAACAAACATGTAGGAAAGCACTGAAAAACCACAAATATTTTGCTAAAACCAACCTCTACATTGTTTCAGGTCAGTCACACTACTATTTCAGACCCAATACCAGAACCAAGACCTGCCCTGTTGCCAGAGCACCTCTAATATTACTGCACATGCAAGTACCCCCACCTGGACAGCCACAGGACAGCCCAGCTGGGCCATGCCCACAGAATCATTTCTACCCCTTTCCCCAAGGTGTTATGGCCTGCCCCATGGTCTCAGCAGATTTTGGGACTGCACAACCATCAGCAGGAGGCTGTACCAGCACATGTTCAGATATGTGCTCATACTAGCATGCTGCACATCACTTGTTAGTTTTATTTTATCTTTGCTATGTAGGCTGAGTTTACTATCACTTGCTTTAAGGGAACAGCCGGCCTTGCTTATTTGGTGTGTGTATTTCCAAGCAATTTCCAAGTGTGTGCCAAGAGTGGCCTGTGAATACAGCAAAGACAGACCCCTCTTGGAGAGCCTTTCCCCGGGCATCGAGCAAAGAGAAAATGAAGAGCTAATACTGGATGAGACCCAAGAGCTCTTCATGTGAATAACTGCAAATGGGAAAAAAATGCCCCAAGAGACAGAGCTGGAGGCAATTTGTGACAATGGCTAATAACTCCTGAGGCCAGCAAGGCTGGATATTATTTAACAGCCAAGCATGCCTGTGGCATTGGATGGACACCAATCACCTACTGAAATCCTGAAGGATTTTGTTCAGTCTGCTTATAAATGACACCTGTGGATGAAGACAAAGCTTTTTGTTTTTCCAGCATTAAACAAGATGTCCTTTCAGCAACACCTAGCCAAGGTTTCTCCTTCTGTCTCACTCTCCTCGCACCTTCTCAGTCAAACTGAATCCTGCCATCATTTTGGCTTTCAATCCACAACAGGAAGGTCAGACCCTGTGAACACAGGCCAAAGCCTTTGTTTGCAGCCCCAAATAGGATTGCATTAGTTAAGCCTTAGCTGCCATTCTCAATTTTCTTCATTCACACTTCACACTGGCAGCCAATTTGGTTGAAAGAAATTTGGCAAGTGCTCTTGGACCTTCATCCTCCAGTGTTCCTTTTTCCCCCCGGTTAAACCAACTATTTTCCTTTGCTCTTAATGGCAGATACTGAAGCATTTCACTAGTGCCTAAGCAGAGCAAACAAATGTGTGCCTGTTCAGGAATGACTTGGTCCCAGCTATGAGGATCTGATAGCAATTAATGCCTACATACAGAGACTTTTTTCTTTCTAGTTGAGCATTTTCATATATATCACAGAGCATATCACCATCAAGCACGCAAACAGTGACAATACTCACAGGCTTATGTACCTATTAAACTAAACAAAAAGGAATTCAAGCCTCAGATGGCTGCAGAGGAATGACAACCGCATGCATAATGACTGGGATGGCAAAAGCCTACATGATGGATTTTCTATACGGAATAAGTTGGTATGATACCTGATTTTTTATGCTATGGTTTCAAATATTGAGCACTATCAGTATTACTTAGGAAGGACTAATAGTATCAAGGCCTTAAGACTTCAAAAGTAGCCTTGAAATACTGCATTTCATGTAGTGATCTTTTCGAATACTGAGCAGGATAAATCTGAACCCCACTATCACCAGATCTCCTGAACTAGGAGGAAGAAAGCATTGCTCAAGTGATGTACTGCAGGTGTTTACAACACACTCACCTTGCAGTAAGGAACACCTTTGTGCTGACAGACAGCAGGTCTGTGTCACAGCCCCCATGGCAGAGAGCTCATGGAAAGCTACTAAGGGGCTTCAGAGCTGGATACCTTCAATGCCATTGTAGGAACACAATTGAAAGGCTGCAGTGTGAAAATACACAGGGTAAGATCCCCTTAAGGATACTTTACACCAAAGCAAAGCCCTTCCTCCTCTCCAAGAGGAAGGTTATTGGACTCCTTCTTACTATGGGCTCGCTGTTGGTTCAAGGCTTTCATCCTGTACAATCACTGGCGTGCCTTGGCTGAGCACATCCAACTGCACTCCCTTCAGACCTCAGGTCATGCAGAAGATTAAGCACAAGCATTCACTGGCAACATATTTCTGAGATGATAAACAGCTTTTCTCCCAAGGAAGTCACACCTTTCCCTGGATAGATCACTCGATGTCATATGTCGGCACCATACCTTGCAATTACTTGCCAGATGCAGGAGACAATGGATGCCTCTTCTTCTGGCTGCACCACCAGCATGGACTTACCTGTAGTATTGGTTTCTCCTCAGTAAAACAACCTCTACACACTGGCATACACGTTTAACTCACAGAGGTGGCAATCCTACGGAAACTGGCAGCACACAAACACCTTTGCATGTCAGTGTCCTCTGAGGGTTCTTTCTCAAAACAAGTGGCCATGAAAGGCAAATACCACTGAATGTAATCAGTTTTAATTTATTATATTCCATTCAAAATCTGCCTCAAGTTTGGTTAATCAAGCTTGCTCTGATGGCATAATTTTGTACGTTCTCAATATGTTATTTATTTCTCTTTCAAGCTAAGAGGAAACGATAGTGGGTTATCCATAGGTCCTGGCTGCCAATAAACGTCAGGACTGGAAGTTGCATTGGTTGTTCAGTGCATTAATGAGAGATTTGTAACAAAATCATTCAATGCTGGCACTATTTATCGACTTTGCAAAACAACCAGTTTTCTAACTCACTATCATTAATTGATCCCATGAAAGTCAAGCTTTAAAGACAGACCAATCATATTAGCATAGCAAGGTATCCCACAGGCAGCTCACTAAGGGACTGTCAGTAGGATTACTTTCAGGCTTAACCACCAGAGCTCAGAAATCCCTTTGTACCCAGAACTGAAGGGCAAGCTGGGCTGAAACGTGCTGCTCTCTGCTGTCCTTTCCCAGAGCTCACCAGCACCAGCTCTCCCAGGTGAGCATGCACCAGCACCAGGTGGACTGGAATTTTTTTTGTTTGTTTTGGGTTTCTTTTTGGATTGGTTTTTATTTTGGTTTTTTGTTTGTCTGGTTGGTTTTTTGGGGTTTTTTTGGTTTAACAGCGAGGGTGGTGAGGCACTGGCACAGGTTGCCCAGAGAGGTGGTGGATGCTCCATCCCTGGAAACATCCAAGGTTAGACTGGACTGGGCCCTGAGCAACCTGATCTAGTTGAAACTGTTCCTGGTCATTGCAGAGGAGTTGGACCAGATGATATTTAAAGGTCACTTCCAAGCCAAACCATTCTGAGATTCTGTGATTACATTCCTGACAGAGAAATGGTTGGGCTTGTCAATACATTTAAATTTCTTCTACAATTAATAGCACAATGAAAGAGAGAGGTGAGAATCTTGATCCTTATACAGATGTCTCCAAAGCACAACTATTTGGCCAAGTCTTAAAACACTTGTTTCAACCTGAAAAGACACTGATGGCACAATGATAATTGTATTTCATGTCTTACAACAGCCAAAACTCACTGGTTATCCTGCACAGGTTTATTCCATCTGTTGCAGGAACTCTAACTTGCCAAAAACACTTAAAATCTCACTAGCATTTTTTATTTTTTTTTTCAGTAAGAATTGTATGCACTGCAAAGTCTACCTTCACCAAAACAGGAGTATGTCAATGGAATAGATAATTTTCAGCAAAAAGATGATGGGTAAAATTGCAAGATAATAGTTTCTGCTTTTTCATTTCAATACTGTCAAAACATGTCTGCTCAATAAGCATAGAGTAGCTGTGTTTCAACCCTGTCATTATATTTAGACCTGCATATTAATTGAATTATATTTCTATTTATTTTACTCAATACCACTCTGTTCATACATATGAAATGATTCATAATTTCCAAATTATTTTTTTCAACCCTAGCTATTCTGTACAATTTCAAAATACTGCATTTCCTTTCCAACTCTGAAGTCTTCTTTAATGTCTAAAGACAAGCTGCAGAGAGAAACAACATCCCTCTACCAGTATTGGCTCCTATGCTTTGTACATGAGATTTTTGGAATAAATATAATCAGCTGGAGGTCTGAGTCAGGAAAAACTAGTCCAGTTCTGTGTTTGACAAGTACAGAAGATACAGGCTACTAGAGGGAAGAAATAAGTAAGGAATAACGACAACAACAAAGGATATAGAGATCTTTTTAAAGGTCTAAAGAGAGTGATGCTCTCCAGGCAGTGTCCTGCATCAGATGTACTTTGGCTAATGGGCAGATGACTTGGTGTCTGAAGGCACACCCAAATGGGTCCCCCAAAGCAGCACTGCAACTGCACCCTCACACTAAAGTACTGCAGATTTCTTCCTGCAATGCTCCCCAGTCCCAGGCCAGGATCAAAGGCCCCAGCCCAAGGGCAGCTGCTCATTTTACATTATGCACTGTGCTCCTTCCCTCCTTACCCACAAAGCTCGGCATGAGACTCACGTTAGAGAAGGAGCAAAGTTAGTGCATGAATGACTTTGCAAACTCATTAGAGATTAAAATTGACACAGAATAAATTCTGCTAAAGCCAACAGGTTTAGGAAGAGGTTTGAGCCAACACTGGAACCTCTGGACAAAATAAACAGCTAGTTCAGACTTGGAAAAGTCTGGGAACTGGGCCACTCCCAAACACCCTTAGGTGTGAAAAGGAGGAACCCTCCTCCCCAGTTTCCAGCATCCAAAACTTCAGCCTCTGCTCTAAACACAGTCAGCACCTTCCAGAGGTGCCTGATCCCACGCCAAGGTAGATATCTTAAAGTGCATAGAGTGGCTTGGTCTCAGGATGGAGCTGTTCTTGCCCACAGACAGAGGCTTCCCAAGACCAAAGCCAGAGCTATGGACTATGAAATAAAATAAATTCACTTGAGACAGGCGGTCTGAGCTAATCCAACCAGACCATACCAGGGCAGCTGACAGCTATGTCACACAAGCAATGAACACAGACTGTACCTGGGACCTCCGGCTGCCATTCCCACCAACACCTTGCCAGGATCCTCCACCCACCAGGCACCAGCACCATGGTTCCAAAGGTGTCTGCCCTCAGTTAGGAAAACAGAGCAGGTAAGGCTGGACCCCCCCCAAAACCTAAAAAGGGGGAGTTGTTAACCTTTGCCAAGCCAGAAAAACATCACTCTGAGATTACAAGGCTTCTGACCCTCGAGGGACAGATATCTTAGCAGCCAAAATCCAGTGAATACAGAAAAAGGCCTAGTATTTTTCTTGAAAAGAGGGAAGGTCAGAGTCAAGTATGCTCTTCTTCCTTTAATGGCTTTACAAGTTTCTGAAGTCACTTGTGCTACAGAAATATATTCCTTTTTTTTTTTCCTTTGACCAGCAAAGCAATCCTGAGTACAAAGGAAAAAAAAGATATGCACACAGTACCAACTACAGCACTGACATGAAATAAAATAACTCAGAAATATTATGATATGGTGAGACACCTTCCTGGCTACTCTTAAAGATGTCAAGTGTAAATCAAATTTGACTTCCTCCACCGTGGGTAACCCAGGCACCAGAAATTTGCATCAAAAAAACCCAATTTCAACCACGTGACTTAAAACTCCCCATATATATAAAAACTTAAGAGGATGTGTAAACTGGATCATAAATCTGGTGCTCTCATATTCCAGTGCTGCAGCCACCCAGCCAGACACAGGGCACACATCCTGAATCAAGACAGCAATGTCAAATTAACCTAATTATTTTCTTGGAACAAAGATTCTGAAGAGTTTTGGTTACAAAATGTTGCTGTTTCCTCTCCCTGTGACAGCTCATTGGCCCAGTGCCCCCTGGAAGAAAGGGAAGGCTCTTCCAGATAAAACCCTGCCTGGTTCCAAATGCCTTGCTATATTTATATTCATAATAATACCAAAAATTTTAACAGCACATCCAGGGAGACATTTTTGCTTTATAAAACAGAGATGAGGCATGACACATGCTGAGCATTTTCCCCGCCCTTATTCCCCACTCTTTTTTTTCTGCTATACAGGCAGCATGGTAGAGAAGCACAGCAACCAGAAACTGGGAAGACTAACCTGGACAATTGAGGTTATGCCCATGAAAGTCATTTGATGCAACAGGAGGAGCAGATCTGCAGGTCAAAACCATCAAATACCACACCTGCTTACCATTTCATGGGGAGGGTGCAGGGTGGTCCACGAGCCCACCAGCCTGACTCCATGTGTGCCCTGACAGTGCCTGCAGGACTGATTCAGACTCTTTGGTCCCTCAAAGAGTGCATATGGTGCACATCTGAATTGGGGCCCTAGACTTTATTTATTGATAAGGAAATTTAAGATACCTGCTCCAAGGACAGGCTGTGATCCAAACTGGCACACACACGTGAGGGCACTGGAAGGATCTGCCCTACACTGTTCTGCTGCTCTGAACCAAAATGCTTCCTTATGTGCTAGTGAAATGTGAACTACAGAGAAGTCCTAACAGCAGAATGGTTGCCAAAGTCCCAGCATGGCAGGAAAACCAAGCCTGCTAACAGGGCACAGTGAGCAGAGAAATTTATAGCTGCACATAGGCTTACAAAGTGATTAAAGACTAAACACATTTTAAAGCAGAAAGATAGAGTCAAAATGATCCTTTGGGTTGAGAGAGGGTATCTTTGCTTCTTGCTTTATTAAAAACATAATTCAGCTTCTGATTCTCTCTCTCAGATTTGATTTTTGGTTTTCCAGTCCTGTAGAGGAAAAAAAATCCCCCTGGATACAAATACACCTGTGGAAGGGAGCTCATACACGAGGAGTCTGGGTCTTCACTGCATTTATTTGCTATTCTGCTCCCCATGAAGCCCAACCAAAGCATGCAGCTGATGTGTTTGATTCATTTGTTTGCTGTCAACACAGATTTGGTTCCACAGGGGGGTTGTCAATTTATGAAGACCTTAAATTACTGTTAGAAGTATAAATCACAGCTGAATATGAAGGTTTTGATTTGTGTTTGCCCAGAGATATGAAGACACTCCTTGGTGCTGAGATGTGCCCTGGTACCCCCAGGGAGCTGGTATCAATTCTAGTCTTGAGAGCAAATTTGAGCCTGAAGCACTGAGTGGGGTGCCCACATCAGGGAAAATGATCAGCAAGTAATAGTTTTCCATCAGAAGGAAAACAAACAAACAAATAAAAAAAAAAAAAACAACCAAAAAACCCTGGTGGTTAAAAGAAAACAGCAGCTAAAGGTAATACCCATAAAAAATAAAAATCACAAAGTGGGATACAAAGAAAGACAAACATCCAGCTCTTGTGCCCTGCTTTCCTGCACTCATTCCTCAGTAACAAGAGAGGAAGACATAAGGAGGAAAACACCGATAATATCTGTGAAATTCACTTATATGTAGAACACGGTGAGAGCTTCCCTGAGCCACCAGCAGCCAAGTTCGCTAATGACATCTGCTCACATAAAATGTCACCAATGTGATTCCCTTTCTTAAGGGGATGTTTTGTAAAACTTCCTAAGTGACAGGTTCATAGTCCTGTTTCGCAAAAGGTCATAAAGCCCTGTATTCTCATTTTCCACTGCTCTAGCGGATAAGCTGTGATTTAGCACTGGCTGTTTGGTGGGATGATTGCTGCCACACCGAGCAAGAGCCTCCTGCATACCGATACCAGGGCTCCAATTTGGCAGGCTAAAAGTCTCCTAAAATTGTGAAGTGCCACCATAACTTTATATGGCTTCATTCCAAACCCTCAGCTATTTCTAAAATAAAGCGCTTAAAGAAATTTCAGGGCTCCAATTACAGCATCTAAAAAGAAATGTACTGCTGGAGACCTCACAGCGCTCGTGCTCAAATCCTCCTGCAAATGTGCACTCAAATGCTTCCAAATTGGTTCCCGCAGAGCAAAGTTACTAGAAATCAGTGCAGCATTTTTCACTCTATTTTCCAATGATTCTATAAGGCTGGGAAGCAAGAAGCATACTGAATGGATTTACAGCAATGCCCAGGGATGTTGTGATGCCACAGCAAACATCCAGGACGCAGGTTTTTACGTCCATGTGGCTGTCTTGCTGCAGGTAAATCTTCCCAACGCTCAGACCCTTCTCCCACAGGTCTGTTTTGCTCCATTTCAGAGAACTGAGTTGAAAACCAAAGAGGCCAGAAGCTGTGGCCTAAAGGGAGCTCCACAAGCTTGGAGTGATGCCTGATTCTGTCCCAACTTTCAACTTTCCTGAGCAAAACCCTCTACAGAAGGTCAGGTTCCAGGCAGACTCTCTGCCAGGGTAACACTCCTCTTCAGCCTCAACCTCACTGCACATTTCACTTGTCCATTCTCATCCCCAAAGAGAAATATCTACATGCACATAGCTAAAAGTAGGAAAAACAGACAAAATCCTTTGTTGATAGAGATTATATAAATACCTACAAGGAACATACAGCAGGTATTAATTTACCATAAAATATGGGTACTTGAACAAAAAGAAAATTTCCATAGAGCCTTTCATCCTAGAAAAGCACTCTGATAAGACAGAGGGAAAAAGAAATCAAAAAAAGTGCAGGTTTTGGTGAAAATATTTGCTTCCTAAAAAGGAACATAACAAGCCTTTAACCAAAGGCATTGAGAGGTCTGACATGGGAAATCCAAAAAATAGGAAAATATGCTGGGGTTTTCAATAGCAGAGAAGGGAATACTTCCTACTGAATATTTGTTTTTTCATTTTTCTCTCTCTCAGATGTGGTCAGCAGCCTTAATATTAGCTGCTAGGCTGACAAATACAAACCCACATAATGGTAGGAAAACACCTGCTGAGCTCAGTATGCAATGGGGCTTAAAAATATCCCACTAAACTCATTACCACGTGTTTTCCAGTACAGAGCAAGCTCAAACTTGTGTCCAAAGGCAAAGGGCTCATTAACCCATCCTGTTATTGGCACCTGAACTGAAATTGCCAAGTTTGGATGCTCCCTGATATTATGCTTTTGGCATGAACGCCCAGGGCTCTCCTTCCCTTTGAGCTGGACTGATGCTGAAGAATGCAGTCCTTACCTAGCAAGCCTCCCCTCCCAGACAGCTCAAGTCAGGATGCAGTGGAAACAAACATGATTCCTAAATGGTGGCTGGAGAAAAACACTTTTTAGCAGCATTTCCCAGTTTCTTTCATGCCCAAGATAAAAATCGGCACATCGGCAATTCTGCATTTTGCTGACTCTGACCAGAAATCATAAGCTGGATTTGTTTCGGGTTCCTTTGGTCCACACAGTGATTGGAATAATCACGATAAGATTTTATTGCAGATTATTTTTCCTGTAGGTAAAGCAATGCTGCAGGGAGGGAAAAAATAGAGAAAAGAAAAAGAAAAACCAGCATTGCCTGTACTAACAGAAAAATTAAAAACCCTTGTCATTCTCACAAGATGATGTGGAAGGGACTTACTCAGAGACACAAAAAGCTGTGCATCACATTGGGAGCTCTGCATTTGTGACTTAAAGGTTATCTACAAAGTAGATCCAAGTGTACCTCCTTGTGTTCTTTCTTTTGTAGCTCTGAAAGGGCAGGTGTGTGAGCTGCAAACAGCCCTACTGGCAGGCACATCTTGGAATTCATGAGCCTAGCCCATGCACAGCCACAGCAGGGCATGCAGTCTCACCCTGGGAATGCTCACCCCGAGAAGAGCATGGCAAGCAATGCAAAGGCACGTCCAGTGCTATGACAATTCACAGATTATTAAACCTGATTTAATCTCTTCTTCAGTATCCAACAGAACTGAACACACAATATCCTCATTCCCCATGTCTACAGAGGGGTTACAGAAGTAAAAGGTAATAATTTAAATACACTTTTTTGAAGGTGTTCCTATGAAAACCTATTAAATGTGCGTGGAAACGTACCAGCTGGCCTCTATCAAGCTTCAAGGGTTCCTCTCTTGTGAGAGCCTGAACACCTACACTAAAACTGAGGTGACTTTCACATTGCATTTGGCTGCTGCAGATGACAGTGAGGAAAATGTGCATAAAAGAGGGAGTCCTTACTGCCAGGCTGCTCCAGAGGAGTGAACTGAGGAAAGCTAAAGGAACACACAGATTTTAGATACATGGGCTGTGCTTTTCCATTGAGATACAGATGTTTTCCTCTACTTTATTTCACATTTTCCCCTACATAAACTATGTTTCCTGAGACATTAAAGGTAACAGGTTGTTTGAAACTTCTTATCTTTAATTTATTTATAATCGGCCACTTTATACAAGGAGCTACAGCTAAAGGTTACTTCTAGAAAGGAGAGATAAGTTTAGCAGTAACTATTGGAAAGCTTTTAGTAGCAGAGTTGAGACAGAGAGGAAGGAAAGTGAAAGCTGTCAGAGTAAATCCTAGGTGAGATGCCATGCTGTAAGTTAGCACCAGCTCTCTACAGATGCCTGCATTTCTTCATGCTTTCACTTTGCTCTTTTTGTCTTACTTTTTGTTAAATGGTGCAATTTGCCTTTTCTTCTTTGGCACAATAGTTAATTAATGTCTCTCCAGCATCCTGCTACCACAGAGTGCCATCCAAATACTCCTAGAACCAAATTTTCAGCTGCCTTTTTTTCTACTAAAAACAGTATACTGGAAATGGGTGGGAAAAACATTTCTTAGGAAAAACTAATCAACTACTGCAGCTCCTTCTGATGAGTAAGACTTGTACTTAATTCAGCCACTCCTTTTAAGGAATGCACTTACTTTTCCCCCTCTGTTTTAGACCTCAGAATTTATGGTGCAAGGCTGCATCAGCATTTGCAGGTTGGATGTTTACCTAATTAGCTGTAGTTATGGAACCTTTTATGTAAAGCCCTTTCCAGTTCTGGGAAACAACAACAACTTCAAGTTCACCTGTTTAAGAGGAGATAAAACAGACAACAAGAAGCTACACCCAGCATCACATCACCTTGCTAAATCAACTCCCATGCCCTAATCTCCATACATCAACCATCACCCCAAACTAGCCTATGAAGATGAGCTTTACCCATCCTCTTTCAATCTGACACCTTTCAGACCAGAGATGACAGCTCCTCAACAGGTATCATTCAAACCAAAAATGTACTAATGTCCAAAAAAAATTGTGTTATGCACTTCTGTACCCTAAGCAAAACCTTCTATGAGCTCCACAAATGATCAGATATTCTATTATGGAAAACTTGCTGATGGATGCTGCACATCTTGGAGTGCCTAATAAAATAAAACCTGCTCCTGTATTTGCAATGCCAAGCAGCATTTCTGCATGTCTTCAAAAGTACACCCATGTGTCATTGTACCACAGGACAAATGCTTATTGGTATTTCAACGTTACCCTGTTGGGTTTTTTAATAACCAAGTGTCTTTATTCCATTCCATCTGAGTCATTGTCTTCCATTCCAGAAAACAGCTGTGAAGCCAAATGTGGAAGAAAAAAAGCTCTGTACAGCCTGTTACAATAATTGTAATAGCTGCCCTGTAATACCTATTTGTTCTATGTTATTTCTCTTCTACGTCATTTTCATTGCAAAATATAATGTGCCCATCACATTTGGATTACACCTAATTTCTATGTTTTGCATAAAAAGAATGTAACAAATATTAACCCATAGTAAAGGCAACCTGGAATCTTCAGGAAACTAATGGAACTTGAAAGTTGCAGCAACAAGCTGTCTCTCTTGTACCTTACCTACCTCCACCTCCTGCCAGCCAGTAGGTCTGCCCACCATCTCCAGTCAAACCCTGAGCTGCACATTCAGTTTGTGGTTTGGGGAGCCTATATTGTCCCTGTTTGCTGCTTTATTTCTTTTGGAATTGATTGCCATTAAATAATGGTGACTTTTCCTGCGCCACTTCCTGCTTCACTGACTGAGACACAAGTAGTTTCCTGCCTGGCAGCTCCTGCACAAACAAGCACATGGTGCCTCATGCACCAAGTGCTGCAAAACTCCACATGGCTGTTTGCTCAGAGCAAACCTGGGACATGTGTCATTCCCTGGCTCTATTCCTTTTTCATTACTGCTAACACTGGAATCCCTTTCTTGGTCTGTTACCAACTCACTCCTCCAATTTGCTGTCTCACCACTTCTCAGGTGCCAGAAGTATTTCTATATAATAGAATAATGAAGTACAATTGTAATATCAAAATTCTGCAAAGCTCTCTCTTTCTGCACCACTCCCTAAACATAAACATGCACATTTCTTTGTGGTATTCCCTTCTAAGCTATATTTGTGTTCTGTGGCCAGGTCATGGCAGCAGGGGAGCCACAGAGGTGCCTTCTGTTAGAGGCTGCTAGAAGTCTCCCCCTGCCATGTCCTGCAGAGACAAGACCAGCCAATTCCAGGATGGACCCTCCTCTGACCAAGGCCCAGCCAATTAGGAATGATAGTAATGCGTCCATGCCAGTGTATTTAAAAAGGGAAAGAAAGCCACTACACAGCTGCAAACAGCAGCAAGGGAAGACTGGAGTGAGAACACGTGAACAGCAATGTGGACAAGAAGGTCAGTGCAGAAGGAGGGGCAGGAGGTGCTCCAGGTGCCTGAGCTGAAGTTCCCCTGCATCCCATGGAGGACCACAGGGTGCACAGATCCACCTGCAGCCCCAAACCAGGGGATGCCCAAAGGGGGCTGTGACCCCGTGGGGGACCCACGCTGGAGCAGCTTGTTTCTGAAGGACAGCACTCCAGGGAGAAGTGACCCACACTGCAGCAGTCCTGTGAAGAACTCATACTGGAGAGGTTTGTGAGGGGCTGTCACCCGTGGGAGAGACCCCATGGGGAGCAGGGGAAGGACCCCAACTCCTCTCCCTGGCAGCAGAAGAACACAACAACTGGCTGTAACCCCATTCCTGGCTGTAACCCCATTCCCAGCTCCCTGCACCGCCCCGGGGAGGAGGTCGAACTTGGAAGGAATGAGGAGATGCCTAAAATCCTGGAAGATAGGCACTCAGACAAAACATTAATGGAGAAAGAGAGACAATACCTTTATTGGGAGTTCGGAGGCTTTGGGGGTCACCATCAGAGGGGTGGGGGGAAGGTGTTTTTTTAAGATTATTTTACTTCTCACTCTTTTGCTCTGATCTTGTTAGTAATAAATTTAATTAATATTCCCACTTTGAGTCTGTTTTGCCCCTGATGGTGATCAGTGAGTGACCTTTCCCAGCTCTTATCTCAACTCATGACTCCTTTGTTGTATTTTCTCTCCTCTGTGCAGTTGTGGAGGGGAGTGAGGGAGAGGCTTCAGTGTGTACCTGGCAGCCAGCCCAGGTCAACCCATTATATAAGCTTAAAATAACAAGAACATAGAACAAGATAGATCTGGAAAGACCAGAAGTATCTTCAAGTTTAATGTAAAATATCTGAAGGACCTAAGCAACACAGGGTCTCCCACATGTCCCTAGTCCAACAGAATGTGTTTCCAAGTATGTACCTTGATGGGCCCTTGCTACAATACTCCAGGGTGTGTCTCTACCCCGTCTGATGTGGGTATCTGCTCCCCTCTGCAGCAACCTGCCACCCCAAAGTTGCCACCAAGTCTTCCTTCTACCTTCTCTAAGGTAGCAACCTTAGAGAACCTTCTCTAAACAAGCAACATTCACCAAATATCTTGTCCCCAAAGCTCCCAATCATTCTTGCTGCTCCACTCACCCTCTTCCACTGGGACACTCAATGCCCATCCAAGAACAGTATTTGGGCTGACACCTCACATGCATTGACCTGGTCAAAAGAAAAAAAAGCCCACTAAGCAAATAAAAACAACAAAATCTCAGCAGTGGATCAGAGGGCAATGTGCAGTCCAACTGTTTATATTCAGCAGCAGCCTTGCTGCACCTCTGCAGGCAGACTGTGCCCTGCAGTCTCATCTATCACTGCCATTCTGACACGTGTCTGACTAATTCATGGGCTCAACACCTCCACTAACTTTCGTATTTCAAAGCGGTCAAGAGGAGAAAGGGCTGGGTGGACAACTTGTCAATTGACAGCTGCCGCTGACCTCTTTGAAGCACCTACTCTGCCAACCCCTGTTCTGCCAACCTCTGCCCAGAGAGCAGCACCAGGCATGCTCTTCACAAGACACCTAAACACTGCCAATCTCAGGTCAGGAACTCCGACAATGGGCACAAGCCACCTGTCAATCAAACCCTTAAAAAACACAAAAAACCCTCTCTGTATTTTGATGACAAGCTCTTGTTGACTACCAAGCACAGAAGGAAGATCTCCGCTGCTCCTGGTATGGCTACAAAACAAATAATGCATCAAAATTGTTCAGATGCTCAACTGGTAGGAATCACTGCCACTCCAGGGAAGTCAGGAGGCCAAAACCCCTGCTCACATTAAAAATATATGGATCTCCAGAGTCCCCTGCTGACTTTTATCTGCTAGTGATCTAGAACAGTATTTTCTGACTAATCCTTCAAAGTCACTCTTTTTTTTCAGCCTCATCAAATTCCTCACATCCATTGTGCCTGCTGGGACTTAGTAACTCTCCCTAAGCCTTCTCTCCTTATATACATGATTCATCTGCAAGAGATTTTTCTCCCTTTGTCTGGTTCCCCATCAATTCAAAGCAGTACCCAAGACAAACACAGTCTTTGTCATTAACCGGGTTGGGTAAGTATGGTCCTGCTATAAGTTTTTTATTTTAAGGCATTGGTCTAGCCAGAGCAATTGATATGGAAATTAGTGTAATTACCAGCGTAAACAATCTGTTATTTCCCATACAAAGTCAGACACTTAAATCACCACTGGTCCACTACATTACCATCTGAATAGGAGGTGGTATCTAATGGGCCATATGTTAAAAAACAGGTTACCCGCCATCTTCATTTGCAAATGAAAAGCAGGAATGACAGCTGGATAGTAAAGATATGACCACTGATCACGCTGCCACTCCTAGGATCCCCAGGCAGAAAACCCAGCTATGAAACCACCACAAAAGTTCCTCAGCTCCAAACATCATCCACTTCATGATAAGGCTCCAAAAAACTACTTATGATACACCGAGTGTGTCACCCAGTCCACTTCCAGCAAAACCTAAGAGGTTTCCCAAATAAATTTCATGTATCACAAGAAAAATCCTGAGAACCTGCGCTACAGAAGTTACACATTTGCCTTCCCAAGCTGTGACACATATAAAAGGAACAAGGTTTCCCAAGAAAGCTGTAGGGAAGAAGCAAAACAAGTGCCATGCCTCAGCAGGGGCTCATCTCAACCAGTAAGTGCAGAGAAGATATGCCCAACTCTGTCCCATCTCCAGTTTTCAGTCCCATGAGCTATGTGATGCCTGTAGAAGATCAGCTGGACAAGGCTGACAGGCCAAAAGAAGCACTGGGGGCATCAATCATGCACTGTAACTTTGTACTAGGAAGAAAACCATGGAGCCCTTGTTTAAGAAAGAATTAATCACCAGGTTCCACTTTAACAGGTCAGGTGGGCAGAAAATTCTCCAGCTCCGTGATGGGATGTGTTTCATTATGGAGTTACAGCTCCCTGCACTGAGCCGCTCGCTCACAACTATGGCCACAAAAAGATGAGGGGAAAAAAGGCATTCCTTTCATTTGGTGGGATCATTTCACCCACCAAGTCCCCAGCTCTGACAGAAGGAGAGCAGCTCACCTGTGATCTAGTGCTACAACAAGGCTGTTTGCTAGAGGCAGGTCCCCTCCAGCAAGGGGAAATGTATGTCCATGCAACAGGGATTATGGGACAGTCTGATGTCCAGAGAGAGTGGTAATAGCATTGTGTTCTGCCTCAATAGTGCTGCTGCTATTAGAGGTACTGCTATTTAATATATCCTTGCTTTGTGCTTCAGGAACAGAACTTTCTGCCTCGGTGTCCTGGTTTTCCCCTTGTCCCCCTGCGTATACTCTTGACTCAGTGGTTTAAAAAAATAAAATAAAATAAACAAACAAACAAAAAAAAAAAAAAACAACCCCAAAAAAAAACCTCCTTCCCCCCCAAAAAAAAAATCAAAAAAAAACCAACAAAATTAAAGTT